>JARUPZ010000029.1:2206089-2228589 GCA_031213475.1 Nereocystis luetkeana
CGTACGTAACCCGGTAACCAGACAGGAATTTGAAGATAATCGATCCGGCACGATGTTTTGTTGTTGTTGTCGTTTTTACGAGCGGATTTTTTTTTTCGAGAACGGATGGGGAGGGGTGGGGGAGAGAGGGCGAATGAGAAATAGACCGCCGAGCGAGAAGGAAGAGATGACGTGTCCGAAGCCAGCACTAGCCCTGTGTGCCCCGCCCCACCTTTTTCTTCTTTTTAGATAAAATTGGCACAGAAATTCAGCCCAGGAAGGGGTGTCGTCTTATTGCGTGGTCTGCGATATATATATATATATTTATATATATATAGGTATAATATATATCACGCTTGTATACTATTAGATAGTGGTGGTGTTGAAGCGAGTTCGATATGATACCGATAACAAAAAAGGTGATGGCAGGCGAAGTCGATACAATGTTTCGATATAGGGCTGTTTCCTATGCGGTTCGATTTCGAGCTTCAGATTTGTATTTTTCGATCTAAAAAAAACGAATATGACCCTGCTGCTGCTTATGCAGTCAAAACATGCAAAATCCGACCGGATTTTTTTTCGATTTGAGAATCCGATGACCCACGTCGTCGGATTTCGGGGCCAAAATCCGACGAGACCTGGGTCATCAGATTTTCAAATCGAAAAATGGTATGCTCTGTAAATTCAAGAGAGGTTATCCACGACAGCAAACAGCAGCAGAACGATCGATGAGTTGGATGGTGACACAGCTGTATGGCGAGGTTGCTTCGTGCCTGAGGCTAGGGTGGCGGGCGGCGTGTCCCCTCCGTGGCCAGACTACAGTCGCTCGACGCGGGCTCGGGCCTAGAGACCAAGCGAAAGCGCGCTTGGCACGCAACCTCTCCGCGGATACGTACGAGTACGCGTAGACTATACACTGCTGTACAGCAACAGCAGCAGCAGCAGCAGCAGTCAGTCACATAATGGAACACAAAATACCCAGACAGGTTGGCTCTAGCGCACTCGCCACGTCTCTTTGCCGCCAGGACCAGAGACAGTCAGCCTTGCCTCGGACGCTTGGGTCCTACGCGCGGGGCAGCGCACCCAGCACAAAAACCCTACCAGGTATACCTGATATATTCCAATATTTTTTTCGGAGCATTGTTAATAGGACCTATGGTATACATAAAAAGCCTCTATATTTAACCATTTTTTACTAACAATATTTGGTCCTATTTACTATGGCCCCCCGCAATATGTTTCCCCGTAATACCGTACGGATATGCCTTCCACCGGCGCACACAGCAGTCGGCGACAATGAGGCAGGCACGCCTCCTTACTAGTCTCCCCCCCTACCCAGCTCCCAGCGAGAGTCAGGCATGCACGCATGCATGCATGCATGCGTGTCCTATCGTATCGAAAGTGCGTGAACTCGGACGGAATAAGGGTGCAGGCCGTAGTCACCCTTTCGTTCAAACCCCTTGGAGGACTTCGAGTGGCGTTTTTTGGGCACAACCAACGCTCAAATTCCGAAGTAGTTAATTCCCCCCCCCCCCCCCCCCCCCCCCCCCCCCCGAAACGGTTCTTAGGTAGGATGCAGCTCACCCTTCATGCGACTCGCCGCACACCTCACGGCGATTCGCGCTTGGTGCAAACAATGTCTGCCTGGTCGGTGAAAACCCGACATGCTCCGTCCCCGGCATTGTAGGGATGCGAGGGTAGTATATGGTCATGCGACTACGGCCATGCATGAGATCGAGTATATCTCTCCTATCGAGTACACCCCCCCCCCCCCCCTCCCCCTCCCCGAAACGGCGACATGCTCCGTCCCGGCATTGTAGGGATGCGAGGGTCTATGGTCATACGACTACGGCTGCGCATGAAAGATCAAGAACATCTCTCATATCGAGTACAACCCCCCCCCCCCCCCCCGCCACCTAAACGGCGCTTCGCGCTTGGTGCAAGCAATATCTGCCTGGTCGGTGAAAACCCGACGTCCCGGCATTGTAGGGATGCGAGGGTCTATGGCCATATGACTACGGCCATGCATGATATCGAGGACGTATCTCCTATCGAATACACCCTCCCCCCCAAACAGGAACCGCAGCCCTAGAAGGGTTCATTACATATCAGTATGCTGTAGCGACACGGTGTTGATATCTGCATGCCTCGGGCAGATCATCTACATATCATCAGTTGCCACTTGGTCCATCTAGATCTTTTGGGGCAGATACACATAGATTTATAGATATATAGATACCTGATACGTATTATCTACACACGTGGCAGCCGTAGTATCTACATCTGTACATATGATGTTTCCTTGGGTTGGACCTGTACTACATACGGTACGATACACATCCTACACACCACATCAGAACGCCGGCTTAGGGTTTAGGTTACGACGGTGTGAAATACGTTGCAATCGCGGGATGTACGTGCCGAAATGCATTGCTTCGCGTTTTCTTGCCTTGCCTTGCCGTGCCTAGCCGTGCCTTGCCTTGCCTTGCCTTGCCTTGCCTGAGTTTCGCCTCGTTTTGCCCTGTGGTGTTTATTTTCACCGTACGCTGCGCTGCCTTTTTATTGTTGTTGTCTTACTTTGTTTTTTAGTTACCCTCCCCTCCCCATGTTCCATTTTTTTTTTTCGCCGATTTTTTTGTTGTCCTTTATTTTTCCTCTGCCCGCCCTTACGACGCTCCCCACCCCCCGCCTGCCTGCCTGCCTGCCTGCCTGCCTGCCTGCCTGCCTGCCTACCTACCTTTGAAGACCGCCGACCGTGTCAAGAAGACCGTCTGATGCCCCCGGCTCGCTCGTCTCGTCCTGGCGATGGATGGATGGATGGATGCGTTGATGGATGGGTGGATGGATAGATGCATAGATGGATGGATGGATGGATGGATGGATGGATGATGAATGCATGGATGGATGGATGGATGCGTTGATGGATGGGTGGATGGATAGATGCATAGATGGATGGATGGATGGATGGATGGACGGATGGTGTAACAGATGCATGGATGGATGTTCGGAGGAAGAGGAGGAGGAGGCGGAAGATGAGGATTTTTTTTTTATGCGCCAGGCAGCGCCGCTCTTCACTCTCTCCCCCACGAGCCACGAGGTCGCGACACCGGGGGGGGGGGGGGGGGGGGGGTGGGGGGGGCATAGCTTGCGTCCCGCGATCGGGGAAATAGGCGGCACCTTAAACCCACCGCGGCTCTTTGCAGTACACTGTTTTATTCGGATTTAGGTTTGGCCACGAGTGACAAGACGTCATCCGTACCGCCCTACAACCACACCACACGAGGCGACAGAAGAGAGCAGAACTAACTTTTGGTAGCTGTGGTGATGGTGATGGTGATGGTGATGGTGATGGCGCCTCGAGGGGAAGGTGTTGACGCCGACAATACCCCCTTTTCACCCCCCCCCCCCCCCCCCCTTCCGCCTCGCTTCCTGCGCTACACGGCATAAGGGAGCAGAAAAAGGTTGTGGTCATGGTGACGGTGGTGGTGGCGTTAGGTTGAGGGAGAAGCTCTCTTGAAGAGTGAAGCCCGTTGAAAACGGCATTGGCGGGGGGGTTACCCCCCCCCCCCCCTCCCCCCGACACACGCACTTTATTTAGTATGTGACACAGACCACGTTTTCTCTCGCCTCGGGAGTTGTTGCAATGCGCAGGCGTTATGCTGCATCTTGTTGCTATAAGAGTATCGGGCATGGTGATAGACACAGGGGTAGGGTGACATTAGTTGGCCAAGTTTTTTTGGCGGGGAGGGGAGGGGAGGGGAGGGGAGGGGGGCGCGTTTTTTTTTTTTGTGGGACGGTGGAAACAAGAACGCCCTGGTGGTGTATACTGCTAGGAAACCCCGTGCGGCATTATTACAGCTGTAGTTCTCGTAGCAGTAGTAATATGTTATTTTACACTACTGGTATGATACAGCAGTGGTACGGCAATCAAAGGCATGAATCATTCGTTTTCGAGGGAAAACGAGACCCATACAGCAGTGCTACTGTCTGTTGTTGTACCCGTACCAACCTACATACGGTACGTACTACTGCTGCTCGAAAAGGAGTATCATACATACGTACCGGTGGGCGCTAGTGGTTGCAGCAGTTGTAGCAGTCGTATCGGCACGCGAGCACAGCATATGGCGGCGAGGGGAGGGTACGGAGGGTACAGAGGTGGCGGACGTTTTTTTTTGTTTTTTACTTCGAGTGTGTGTACATGTACGAAGCACGTGCGAGTACTGGCGGCAGGCTCTTTTGTTTTTTTTGTTTTTTTTTCGTTCTTCCTTTTTCCCACCTTTTCGCCGTTACTTTCTCTTGGCCTCTGTGTCCGTCGTCCAGGCAGTTCCTGATCACGTGCTTTTGTGTCTCCAGGGATATTGTTTTGTGGGTGGGTGGGGTGGGTGGGTGGGTGGGTGGTTCTAGGTGACCCCCGGAGTTTTATTTTTTTTGCTGGTTGTTATTAATGGTGGTTCGAGGGTTTGAGGCGACCTAAAAATGGTTGGCGTGTTCGTTGACGTTTCGGTCGGTCGGTCGGTCGTTATGGTGGGTGAGGTTATCGGCTGCGTGATCATCGTGATCGCTCACAACGCCAGGAAAATGATAGTACTCGTAGAAAAAAGAAGAAAAAAACACACACACACACGCCTTCGGCGTAGTCATCGTCACCGCTCACGCTACGTACGTAGAGACAAAGGAAGATGACGATGATGGTAATGATGAGGATGATGGTGGTGATGATGATGGTGGTGATGATGATGGTGGTGATGATGATGATGATGATGATGATGACGGTCGGTCGGTCGTTATGGTGGGTGAGGTTATCGGCTGCGTGATCATTGTGATCGCTCACAACGCCAGGAAAATGATAGTAGTACTCGTAGAAAAAAGAAGAATAAAAAAAAAACACACACACACACGCCTTCGGCGTAGTCATCGTCACCGCTCACGCTACGTACGTAGAGACAAAGGAAGATGACGACGATGATGATGGTGATGGTAATGATGATGGTGATGGTAATGATGATGATGATGGTGGTGATGATGATTATGATTGTGATGATGATGATGGTGATGATGATGATGAGGATGTTGGTCATGGACGACGCGAGAAATGAAAATGAGATCGACACAAACATAAAGCGACCAAAATAAATACGCCTTGGACGGAGCGGGACGAGGGAAGTGGGGGGATATGGGAGTGCAGTTACCTAGAGGACGATAACGAAATTGCTCTCATCTCGGTGGAGGGGGCGAGAAGGAGGAGGAGGGGGGGGCTGGGGGGGTTGGGAGGAAGAGGAGGGGAGGGGTCTTATCGGGTGCTATTATTGGGATGATGCACAGAATAAACGGATGCGTATGACCACTTTTCTTATAAGAGTTTCATCTCTTTGGTTTTCCATCCGCCGAGTCGAAAAAGACCAGTTGTTACAATTTTAAGCTACAACGCAGGTTCCACGAAAAGCAACCTATTTTCGAGACGCAGGCAGAGGGAGGGGTGCACTAAATAAAACCCATGTAGAACAAATTTTTGAAAAGAAAAAAAGACTCGCTTCTCGTGATTTCGTCCAGAAGTCCCGCCGCGCTGGTTTCTTTTCATTCTGACACTGGGAAGGAGTTGTATCATATGCAGGTCGTTTTCTCGTTTGGTCGAGCACCCATCGCATCTTTTTTTTTTCACATCTTTTCACTTTTTGAAATGCCCGTTTTTTATTTGTTTTGTTTTGTTTCGTTTTGTTCTGTTTTTTTTTTCCAGTTTTTTTTTTTTTGAGCCGCTTTTACTGATTTTTTAGCGCGCACCGAGTACGCGTGACTCGCGAAGAAAGAAGCGCAGGAATCGGCAGGGCGTTGTCCATTCGAAGGTACCGTCACGAATGGGGGCAGCAGACACAGAGGCAGCCTTTTTTTTTTCTTGGCGGTCGGTCACAGCTGGTGGTCGAGCTACATCATTTTGTGAGAGGTGGAAGAACCTTTTTACTCCGCACAACAAGTGGAATGATCGTATCAACGTACAGTAGTGTTCGTGGTAAGGCACCCGCGAGGCAGTTACTACATGGTACTCCCATTGGTGTCTCTGGAAATGGCTACACCACCGGTAATTAAATTGACTCATTGAAGCTGTCGTCCATATGCAAGTCCGCCTCAAAAGCGGGTCTTAAGTAGGATGCAGGCCCACCCTTCATGCGACTCGCCGGACACCTAACGTTTCGCTTCGCGCTTGGTGCAAGCAATGTCTGCCTGCTGGTCGGTGAAAACCCGACATGCTCCGTCCCGGCATTGTAGGGACGCGAGGGTAGTATATGGTCAAACGACTACGGCCATGCATGAGATCGAGTACATTTCTCCTATCGAGTACCCCCCCACCCCCCCCCTCGGGAGGTACAAGACAGATGTGGAAGAAAGGTTAGAAAAAAGTGAAAGGCTAGCTCTGAGAAACGAGGTGAAATCGATCGGAGAAACACGTAGAGAGATACACGGGAGAATAAGCGAAGGGATAGGGATGGAAACGTATTTGCACGGCCCAATAGACTTCGCGAACCCGCTGACACTCCGATTTCGTGTACGTAGGGGACTCGGACCTGCCAGAAGAAAGAAGAAAGAGGTATACTTCGTATACCAGTAGCCGGGAGGAGGAGGAAGTACAGCAGATGCACAGTTGTCCCCGTGTAGCAAAGCAATGGAGAGTAGTACCCACATAGTAGGAGGATGTGAGATGCACACATAAAAAACGGGTCGTGGTAGAAGAGGAGATGAGGGAAATAGACGGATGTGGCATGGAGGAGTTGCTGTAGATACACTAGAAAGCAGCGAGAAAACGATCGTCATCCCGGGAGATAGATGGTGGCCACAGGCGGCGAAACAAGGAGGGGATAGTAAGATTAGCGAAAAGTTTATACGTAATCTATGGAGACGACGTAGTGAGCCCTCGAATGTTGGAGGTGTCTCTCTTATCAGGAGTAACGGTGCCCAGTCTCGAAAGGAACGTGTCGTCAATGATCAAATGACTCAAGTCAAGCAACAAATGAGTACCCCCTGCCCCCCGTGCCGTGCGGGTCGATTGACACGATTTCGCTGAAAATCAGTTTCGATCAAAGCAATGGCCCGCTTAGGACGAGAACGTACGCACGAGTACAATATCTCGTCGGGGTGCCGCATGATACTCAACCCTTTTAGAACCGCGGTCCCGTTTTGGGGATAAACCGCTCTAATTTCAAGTGGTTTGTCCCCTAAACGGGACTGCGGTTCTAAAGGGGTTACATATTTTCGTTTTTTTTCAGCACACACGGAAATGAAAACGGGGGGGACTCTAATCGGCAGTCGCCCTCCTCCTATCACGCTGCCAAGCTTAAACAAAAACGTAAAAGCAGGAGATCCGCGCAGTCCTACCGAATACGCCTGTCTCCGATTTCGCGTCGTGTTTTTCTTCATGACAAAAGTTGATGGCAGCTAAATATTAATATCCACCACACCGCGCGTTTCTGGCGAGAGCTACCCTGTGTTTCCTTCCTCACCTCACCCATCCTGCTGAGCGAGGCCCGCGACCGTGCGTGGTTTTTCTCTTTCGTGCTGTGCTCGCCG
Source organism: Nereocystis luetkeana (assembly GCA_031213475.1). Taxonomy (NCBI): domain Eukaryota; class Phaeophyceae; order Laminariales; family Laminariaceae; genus Nereocystis; species Nereocystis luetkeana. Next base: position 2,213,626 of record JARUPZ010000029.1, read on the forward strand.
ACTTAACACACACTGTTGGGTGGTGGCCTGGCTGTGTACCTGGTATACGAGGGGAAGTCCGGTGTGGGGAGGGGGTGCACTAAATTATTAAAAAAAATCCCAGTGTTTACTGGCCTGAATTTCCCACTGGCCTGTCTGTCTAATAATGGTGTTGACGGGGGTCTCTGTGAAGAAAATTCAGCTATGTATAGTCAGCCTATTTGTCTGTCTGTCCGTCTGTCTGTCTGTCTGTCTGTCTGTCTGTCTGTCTGTCTGTCTGTCTGTCTGTCTGTCTGTCTGTCTGTCTGTCTGTCTGTCTGTCTGTCTGTCTGTATGTCTGTCTGTCTGTCTGTCTGTCTGTCTGTCTGTCTGTCTGTCTGTCTGTCTGTCTGTCTGTCTGTCTGTCTGTCTGTCTGTCTGTCTGTCTGTCTGTCTGTCTGTCTGTCTGTCTGTCTGTCTGTCTGTCTGTCTGTCCAACTGTCTGTCTGTCTGTCTGTCCAACTGTCTGTCTGTCCAACTGTCTGTCTGTCTGTCTGTCCAACTGTCTGTCTGTCCAACTGTCCTCCTCTTCTCCGTCTAGTTGCCTCCAGACGTGACTCTCGCAATTACATTTTTTTTTCGATTCCGAACGATTTGGCAATACAGTAGTTCAATCCCGAGTTTCATCCTGGTCCCCCTGTTGTGCCCGCGACGGAAGCCTCGCTACGGGCTGCTATCCAGCGGATGCCCGTCACGCCACGCGGTTTGTCGACAACAAATCAGCACGGGTTGTCGCGGGAGTCGCTCATTCTTTTGCGTGTCTCGAACTAGATCAAACGACTGCTACACCAGCCAGCGCTCTTTTAGCTTGCTCAGATTGCAGCTTTCTTCACGGCTGTCACACTTGTTGGAACACGTAAAAACATCGGAAGCCGTTCGTGCGATTGTCGAAGCTAACAAGATTCACAAAACGGCGAGCCGGGATCAGACCGACGACAATGGGAAAATACATCTTTAGAATATTTATTGTTTCTCGTTTTGGTTTTGGATCATTTCAGCGGCGCTTTATGTATCTCGCGGGAACTTGAAATGAGATTTTCTGCCCAAAACCGACAGACATTCCAAACTCTCGTCAACAAATGGGCTAATCTCTGGAAAAATTGCGAATTCTCGCTTCGGCGTTCAATATCCGAAGCTGAACCCTGTATATAGTTCGAAGTGTATCACGAACGGCACGGGGAAGCTCTCGAAAAAAATATACTGAGATAGCCCTGAACGCAGAAAGTATCATGTCAAGTTCCCCGCGAGATGCAGCCGCTGAGATGGTGCAAAAACAAAAACATTCGAAAACTTGAGATATCGTTCCCATTTTTATCGGCCTAAAAAAACGCCTGTCAATGCTTCATTTTGGTGGTGTATGCACTCTGATACTGCTGTATACCTGGTGGTCTACTCTATTACGGGGGGCCGTAGTTAATAGGACCTACTGAACACACAAAAACCAACATATTTACCTATTTTTAGTAACAAGATTTGGTCCTATTAACTATGGTCCCCCCTAGTACTGCAGTTTCACGTGTTGTGATACCTCAACCTCGCCCGCTGGGCCGGGAGCCCTGACCCTATGACCCTATGGGTTGCACTCTCTGGGCCAAGGTAAATAGTCAAGGAAGAAGCCAACGACGAGAGTTGACGAGAAAGAGAGAGAGAGAAAGAGAGAGAGAGAGAGAGAGAGAGGGAGAGAGATAGAGATAGATATATCGAACGGGGGCAGCCATTCTCGATCAACTCGGGAAGATGCGCGTTCTACGGCTGGATGTACCCCTCCGGTCGTTGTACTGACCGACGGATGCTTGCTCGTGGAAATGTGGCCACTCTATATGTGCTACGAGTGTTGTCGATCACCCTTCAGGAGGGGTCTAGCAGGTAGGGTTAGATATATAGTTTTGTCAACTTAAGACAAGATTATGCACAGTGAAAAAAACAACAGCTGTGAGATCGAGGATTTCGTCGAAACTCATCTTTGCAAGCTGTGTGCGATGCTTCGATCGCGTGTGGATCTCAACGCCCATACGCTAAAACCACTTCTTGAGCTAGCTGATGCCGAACTGACGACCGAGGGCCTACGATCGCCGATGCCGGGCACGGCCTCCGCCTGTCCAGCTCGAGTCCATCGCCCCCCCCCTCTCCCCTTCCCTCCCCTCTCCCCTTCCCTCCCCTCTCCCCCCCCCCCTCCCCCCCTCTGTGCGTCACATAGCTGTGTGTGATACTCCGATCGCGCGCACCACGGGTTCTATATGGCCCCACGAAAAATATACATCCCGTGTACTTTTTTTTTTTTTTTTTCTCATCCCATTTATTATCTTCGCACATCTTTTTCTCTCTCTCCTTCTCATTCGTAACTCAGATCCGGGGTCACATAGCAGGCTCTTCTACCCCCTTCCCGCTACGGTACGTGCCTTCATTTTTATCGCGAGAAGATTTCAGCCTTTTCTTCCCTCGTCGACTCGCATCGAATTGTGCCTACCGTACTATGCCGCTGCAGTTCTCGTTTGTTTTTGGAAACGTTAAAAATAATCGTCTTAAAGAATCGGGGGGGGGGGTCAAGAATCGCGATATTCACCGAGTTCCATAATTTTGTTTTTTTAAGAAGAAAACTAAAAACCATAATTTTTGTTTTTTTTATGAAGAAAACTGAAAAGTAAACTCCGTCGAGAATCGGGGTCAATTTAAGAATCGCGATGGTCGGGGTTGGGGCCAGCAATCGGGGTCAATAGTTGGCGTCCGAGAATCCAGTCACAGCGCGCTTTGGATTTCTGTAGTGGTTTGAGATTTGGCCCAGACGGGAAACCGTAAGAGTAAACTCTTAGGGATTTCGGCCGTGAGCTTGACCAAGCGAGTCGTTGATATTCAGCTTGTACGAGCACCGGTACATGATTGCGTGCTTTGCCGCCAACGAACAAGGACTACAGCAGTTTCGCCGTACATTTGGTTACTCGACTGCAATACCTATGCCAAGCGCCGGGTAGTGTTCGCGTATAGATAGACTGCCTGGTGCCGTCTGCCGTGCGTACCACCCGCATGCCTCGGTTAGCTCAATGTTTAACTTACCACTGACTAGATAGTCTCCATAGTGCGCCCACCTGCTTGGTTAGTACTTGGTGTGGATGTAGACATATTTGTTACCGATCGGCGACGAGGTGGGCTACCGACTACTCAATACGACCCCTTGATGGAGGAAGACGAAGTAAACAAATCTGTTGTTTACAGCAACTATCGACCAACAGCTTTTCAATCTCAGTTTGGTCTGACGTACTCGTGACTGATACCTGGCACCTGTCTATGTCTGTGTTTGCTTGTCTATTCATGATTCATGCGTGTGCGCAATGTTGGTACACAAGAGACCCTTCTTTTGAAACCCCGGTAGAAATGACGGGGTGTTTGTTCCCCGTTGTCTCAGCTTGCACCGCGAAAACACGCTGTGCATCCTCTCTGGCCACCGTTTTACCTCTTGCGTGTACTGGCCCTGTACTCGAGACTTTGAAAACGCGTAACACTGCGTGTTTTTATCCTCCTACCGCGATGATGCGGGTAAAACGACGTTCGGTTCCCGTGGGGGCGGACGACCCCACCCTACAAGGATTCTACTAGTATTGGACAGCAGAAAGTAGAGTACACATCACATTCTAGGAGTACTGAAGGCAGGAACCTGACCTCTCTCGGGCAGCAAGGCATGATAACCCTTTTCCGTGAAAGCACGTGTTGCATCATTAGGTACTTCGAGTATGCCAGGTGCGTACCTTTCATACCACGCCAGAGGCCCACCCCCTTCCCCCACTCACAAGCAAGTTACGGGTTGAAAACTTTTTTCACCCTGATTTTCCTCAGACGAACAATATTTTTCAAGCGCAGTAACATCTGCACGAAGGCTGGACACACGGCACTCTGAGGCCATCGGTGTGGCATGGCATCCACGCGCCCCCTGCGTGTCGGGGGAACAGCACACGCCCGAGGGCATTTAAGTCATTGGGTGCAATAACACTTTTTTTTATTATTATTTGAAGAAGGACACCATCAGACAATATCACAGACAGATGCCGGCGTAAAGTCAGCTAACCGCAGTTTTCTTTCAGCCGCACGCCAGCAACAAAAACAAAAAGTACCACCAGACTTTTTTTGACGAATACCAGCAACAAACTGCAACAACAACTACAACCATGAAAAAAAAAAAACACCCACCGCGACCGCAAGCGCAGTAAAACAGACAGAGCTGACACACACAAAGGAAATAGAAATCAATCTATCAACGCAATATCAATAGGCACTGCTAGGTGGTCTCGAGCCCCTCCCCCTCACGATGTCAAAAACCACCCCCGGTAGTCCTGGGGCTCGAAGTATACAACAGCGAACGAATCTCAGCACGTAGAAGCTCGTCGTCGTAAGCATTGACGAACTCCAATAGCATGTCACGGCACTTACTACAGACTTAGGGCCAGGAGGGCTGGGCGGGCCTTTGGCGCCAGGCCTATACTAGAAGAAGAGGCGTTGGACTACCTCGGGGATCTCATCGATTCGACCAGGGGTGACACAACCATCGATTCAAACCTGGGATGATGTATGTAATCATCGATTCGACTTCTACTGCTGTACGCCCCAACTTCTTTTGTACCGGCGGCGCTTGCAATAGCGGCGCTCTTGCATGAGCTTCCCTGCTCCTGGAGGGGCACACTCTCCCCCTCACCAACTCGGTCTCACCCACCGACGCACGTATTTCTAGACAAATTCAGGGTGTATGAGAGTGCCCCGGCCGATTCATCTGCACCCGAAATTATTTCGCTACAGGCGACAACCCCCCCCCCTCCCCCGCCCCCCTTCCCTCCCCTCCCCTCCACTGCCTCCGCCTCCTCGAGGGAGAAATAGAGCACAACCAGAAGAATAACAACCCTCCCACTGTCGTCCACAGACATTTTTTCGTTTTTTTTTTCTAGTGCGAGATTCCACAGGGGATAGGCCCCAGTGGCGCTACACATATTCCGCGCCCCACACGCTTCAGTGGCAACCGCGTCATAGGTACCTCGTACAGCCGAAGCATGCATTCATACGACGGGCCACACCGCCACTTCCGTCACCGCCACCGCCACGTCCTACTCCTCCTCCACCATCACCACCACCACCACCACCACCATCACAACCACCACCACCACCACCACCACCACCACCGTCGCCGGCGATCCACGCAAGGCGCACTCTAGTTTTTTCTGCACGTAACCGGTTCTCCTTTTGTCAAGGGACTCCAAACCCTCGATACGCCGGCGCGCGGTGATTACTGTTGTTGTAAACCTCGGTTCACAGAAGCTTAATAGCACCAGAATTGACGTTTCTACTCGCCTGCATCTTGAGCACTAAACCTGCATTGTTTCGCTGCTTGCTGGGTGTTCTTCTTGTTTCTCTTTCTTGGTAAAACTAAAAAAAAAATGCATACGGCCGGTAAGAGGACAGGGATCGCACACACTGTAGAGCGGATCGCTCGTTTACAATCACGCAAGCACACGTGCGCACGCACCTGCGCACGGAAACAAGCATGCACACACGCATGCAAGCAAGCAAGCAAGCAAGGAAGCAAGTACACACTTAGGCAACCAAGCACGTACGCAAGCAGGCACGCAAGCAGAGACGCTATCAAGGAAGCAAGCAAGCACGAGAACAGGGAAAGGACGATAAAAGCCACAAATAACGTAACGTAGAGCGACGCCCATCTACAGTACCGTCCCCACACACTTACTGTAGTACCGCGACCAACCGTACTCTCTTCGAAGGCCTATTGCTACCGTAGAACCGTGTCGACAAGGTTACAAAGCTGGCCAGCCCCGCCCCCCCTACCGCTCGCTGTGGGACGTGACGCGCGCGGGCCGTTTGTTTCGCTCACAGCCCGCAGCAAACGCCGACTTGCTTGCCTTCTCTTCTCGCTTGGTAGCTCGCTTGGTTTTGTTGTTATTGTTTTCTGTCTGTTTGTTTGTTTGTTTGTTCGACTCGCGCTGAGAAGCAGTGCTTGGAAATCAGAATCATCGAGACCCCCCGCCACACCCCCCTACGCCTCCCGCCTCCCCCCCGCGAAGAAACAAGGACCACAAAAACCGCAGCCGCGCTCACGGCTTCTTAATTTGGTCGCCGACGGAGCTAATTAAATGATTACTGCGTAAACACACATTCAATTCATTCCACGAAATCATCCTGCCTGGGGTAACAAACGTCAACATTACTTCTGTAGTAGCTCTCTCCCCCTCTGCGAGCCGATCGAACTGAGACAGCATGCTACGGTCCCTCCGTTTTTTTTTTTGGCGTTTCAAGTTGACTTTAAACTCTTTTTGTTTTATAGACTAGTCAACCGTACGCCAGGATAATTTCGTCTTCATTTTCTACTTACTTGCTCGCTCGGTTGTTGCTTTACGACGACAAACTAAAAAACAACGACGAAATAACAAAAAACGAAACTGGATTGATTTTCTTCCTCTTCTTCTACGGCTCACTCAACAACAAAATCGATCTACGGGAAATCGGACAATATTACCACCACGCACGCATAATACTCACTCATGGCCGCCCAGCCCGCTCTGCTTTTATTATTTCGTTTGCTGCTAAAAATTAAGTTCATGCAAGGACACGCTGTGATCTCCGCTACTTCTCTGATTGCCCCCCCCTTTCCGCACGACACCCAGGAAAACTTGAAACCTTTCATCTCTCTCTCGTCACGAGGAGCCGAATTCTGCACGAAAACAGAGGGAGCAACTACAGTAGACAAAATGACCCGTATAGTCTTCCGCCCTTGCTCCACGATAGCCGACGTAGACTAAACTTCTGTTCGAGAGGTATTTTTCTGCATCTTGCTCTTAACTCCCCCTTCCCCCCACCTACTCCTCCTCTGTCTCTTCCTGCTCGACCGGATGCGTTCCAAGTTTACTACCGCACATCGAACGCATGCCACAACTACACGACAAGCATGCAAGCACCTCCTACCCAGTCTGCACCCTTCCGCAACAAAAGGCCTCACGGCCTAAACGTTAATTCGTCTCGTGAGGTAGCCAACCGTCAGGCCTCGCTTTCCACTTTCGCCTTCTTCTCTTTGGCGCATCTCAACCAGAAAAGGTGCCCCTCCCTCCAGAAGGGCTTCCGATTTAGAAGTTCTTCTTGGAACTCCAAGCTGTTTACGAGGAGGACCGCTACTACTGCGCCCTGTCGCCAGTGTCTGCCTCTTTTTTATTGCCCATCCTGCCTCTTACAACAGTCATAGATACGCTTCCCCCCCCCCCCCCGTTTGTGTGGTATACGGTTTCACGCCGTGACAAAAAACATAACATTAACACCCCCCCCCCCCCCCCCCCCAGATGCCCCAATCCCCACACACCCGCTCGCCCGCCCACCCACCATCCGACTCCCCTTGGAAGGCGGCTTCCTCGGACGACGCATCGATGGCGATTCTCTCACGTACACAACACAAACTAACTGTGCCCCTTATGAACAAAATTGGTGTTTGGTGTATGGCGAACGCATACCGCAACGCGAGGGCTCCCCCCCCCCCCCCTACTCCCCCCTACGTCCCCCTCCCTCCTCCCCCCCGTCCCTCACTTCCCCGATACAGAGGGCGGCTGTTCCATGTTGCGTGCTGCTGGTGACGGAGGCTACCATTGTCGACGTTTCGCCGATAGACGCACGCAGAGACTCTTCCACCGCCGATCGCCCCTTTGCCTTCTACGCCTGGATGATGCGTACGCCAAGTTGCGACCCATTCATGTACAGAGTGTACACGCACTCCCAAAACAAGCGGGTTCATTTTACGACTATCATACCTCCGCAACCCCCCCCCCCCTCCCCCCCCCTCCTCCCCTCCCATTCAACTTCCCCCCTCGCCCACGCTACAAGGACCAGTCCCTTTGGCCGCCTTGGCACCCACTCACCCGAACACTATTCGTCCGGAAGCGTGGCATGCCGTGCGTGAAGCAGCAGGTACAAGTACGAAGAGCAGACCCCTCCTCCCCCCCATCCTTGTCCTCTTTCCACCCCTCTCACGAGAGTCGCTCGCTCTCCCCAACGTCGCTCTCGCTAGCACTTTTGCCACCACACAACAGTTACACACATTTTAATACAATACAATCGTTTGAAACTCGATGCTGCCCCGCCACTCCCCCCCCCCCCCCCCCCTCCCTCTCCCGGCCTCAGGCCTGTTTTCGGCCAATAACAGCATTGCGCTACAACTATAGAGTCGAAAAAAAGACAAAGGGAGACGCGTGTAATTAGCGAAAAGCGAAAAGCGGAACGCGCCGAGCGGGGCGAGGGGGGGAGGGGCGGGGGGGGGGGGGGGCGAAAAAAACAACCACAAAAGAAACAAAAAAAAGTTTAAAACATTTCGCTATGCACTCCGTGTTCGCAAAGAAAGGCAAAGAACCACACGGATAGCAACAAAAAACAAAACGGAAACCAAAAACATATACCACGAGAAAGACGGGAAAAGTCGCGAGGCGAAAACAAAACACACCGATTTCCCTCTGCGCCGGCGTCGCGCTTACAACAAAAAAAAAAAAACTCCGCAGGACCGAAACCCCTCTCTCCGCCCGTTCTGTCCGCGTGCAATTTATTTTTGACGAACCCGGGACCAACCCGTCCTGACCCCTGGGTCGGTGGACCCCCTCCTCCCTCCCTCCCTCCCTCCTCCCCCCCCCATCTTTCTTCCTTCCATCGACAACAAACACGAAAACAAATGAAAACGTGCGCTTGGCGTGGGTAGGGTTGTCACATTTTTATCGCCCAAGTGGGGAAGGCTTGCATCGCAGACAGAGTTCGGCTCTCCTGAACAAAATGTCGGCCTCCACCGGAACTCTGGCGCGCGCTCTCTGTCGCGTGCTCTGCTCTGCCACGCTCAGTGCTTTGCCGTGCTGATTGCTCTGTCGTGCGGATAATGCCCTGCCACGCACGTGTTCTAACTACGCGGTTGCTCCGGCGCGTGCGCTCTGATCGCGTGCTTTGCTGCTGATTCGCGCGCTCGCGCCGCTGCTCAAGTCACGTCAGGTCACGCCACCAGCCAGCTAGCCGAGCCGCAAGGGAAGGGGGGGGGGGGGGGGGGGGGGGGAACGCAGTTGGCACCCTCTCTTCTTAATCCACTTGCCACGTCCACGGGACGACGGTCTGCCTGGTCTTCTTGGAAGGCCACATCTTGAATCCTTCCCGTCTCTCCATCGGCCTCTGCGAGTAGTACGACGGGTCTGGGCTCTTGGGGGGATCCACCCGCGCCGCCGCCGCCGCCGCTGCCGCCGCCGCCGCCGCCGCCGCCGCCGCCGCCCGCGCGGGCGGCTGCTGCAGCGACCACCGATGCACCGCCGGGTCCATCAGCTCCCCCACGCGATGTCTCATCATCACCGATGATGACGATGATGACAGCGGCGATCTCGACGGCGGCTGCACGTCTGACGGGACGGGGTCGTCGCCTGCTGCGGGCGCTGACGTCCCCGGGGCCGGATAAATCGGGCCCGTCGCGAACAGGGAGTTGGTCGCGGACACCAGAGAGCTGTTTCTAGACAGCATCGAGCTCGACCAGGCCAGCGAGTTCAGGGTGGACACCGAGCTCGATCTCGACTCGAACCTAGCGAGAGAGTTGCTCGACTCCGACCTTGGCCCAAAATTTGACGTCAGCTGCTGCTCTGGCTCCCGTCTTGGTTCTGCTCGGAGCCTCGGGCCGAGCCTCCGGTTTTCGTTGGAGAGGCTGTAGTGGACCGCGTCCATCCGCTCGTTTAATTTTCGGTCACCTCCTCCCCGTCCGCCCTCGTCGCCTCCCGATTCTCCGCCCGCCTTGTGGCTCCCGCCTTCTGCTGCGCGGCTGCGGATTCGATGTGCCTCGTCGATTCCACGGCCGCCGCCGCCGCCGACAGGAATGCCGCCCAACGTTCTAGCGCCGGCACCGAGGCTGCTGAAGGTGGTGTGACTGAAGGAGCTATACCCGTCCCCGTCGAACGAAGACCGGCTTCCATCTTCGGGTGTAACGCGGCCGTCGCCGTTGCCACCGCCATCGCCTCCCGGTTCAGCCCCCGCGCCGAAGCCGCCCCCGCCATCTCCTGCCACGGAGCTTGGGGCGACGGTCGCGACGCCGCGGCGCTGCCGTTCGCAGCTGCTCGTCGTGGACGAGCCGCGGCCGTGGCAACCACAGCCGCCGCCGCCGCCGCCGCCGCGGCCATCGCAGGGGGGTACCTCCAACACATCGTGAGGTACCCGCGCCGCAGAGCAAACCACACAGACGTGCAGTTTTTTCTCGGTCGCTGCCGCAGCGGCGGCGATGGCAAAGTGCAATCCCATCGGATCCGCTTCTTCCTCTTTTACCTCGGCCCCGACAGCCTGGAAACAAAAACAAAGTGGGGGGAAATTAAACATAAACTGAGGGTCAGTCGTGAGGGGAAACATTGGGGTTTGTACGATCCGCGCCGAAGCCGCGGGTTGGGGTGGGGTGGGGTGGGGTGGGGTGGGGTAGGGTGAGGCGCGGGAGGGAAGGGAGGGGGGGGGGGGTATAGTCGGCCATCCCTTCCCCGCTCACCGAGTAGATTTCTGTAGTAGGTTCTCCCCCGTCTAGCCAATAAACGACGTTAAGATGTTAAGCGCTCAGCAAGAGGTGTCGCTGCCGACAGAGCTTTATGTAGAGGTATGATGGGCAAACAAACACAACTACGGTAGATGGAGGCGGGAAGGTGAGGGGAGAGGGACGAGGCCTTTACAGCGACCCGGGGTAGCGGCAATAGCAACAAGTAGCAGCAGCAGCAGCAGCAGCAGCAGCAGCAGCAGCAGCAGCAGTAGCGGTAACAGCAGCACACTCCGATACGTCTAAGAAAGAGAGGAACGGTCAAAGAGATTCATTATGTGCATTAGCGTATGCTAGGTACCAGTTGCGGTATGGTGCAACGTTTCCTCGAGCAGATACCAATCGGCTGAATCACCTCTCGTCCTCCGACGCCACTCGCAAGGTACCGCACCGCGGAAGAATCGGGCAGCAGCGATAACGCCACCGGGATAAATATTACTCCGTGGGCATACTGCAGCGGGCACAAGAAACGCGGCGTTGAGTAAGCGTGCGCGGGGGCAGGAGTTTGCATATGCCGCGGGGGGGGGGTAGGGAGGGGGGGGGGCGGGGGGTCAGTACTCAAGGTGGCCGCCCTCCACGCAGTGGGAACGATATATCTCAATCCCTGATCGCATCATTTCGAGCGTTCTTGTTTTCTGCAAACAAGCGCGCGGCATGCTATGCGGGAAAACAAGTCGGAGGGCCCGTGGACGTGCCACCAGGAATAGCGATGACCGTATACATACGGCCGCTTGACTCCTGGTAATTTATTTGTTTCCGCGCAGGGTTTCTGGAGACTAATCTTCTATTCGTCTGCACGGGTTTGCACATCACTAGCGGCGAGGAGATCCTCCCCAATTGGAATGCACGAGAGACGCGGCGCAAGACGTTGCTGGGACTGTGATCGGCATCGGGTAACAATCTATAGAAGAACTGCGCTATGTGCGCGCCGGGTCTTAATGCCGCGTCTAGTCGTCGCAATCGCGGATAGGCCAGCCGTCTGTAAACACGGGCTGGATTTATTTTCAGGCTCTGCCACGGCCCTAGTCACACCCTCGCGGAGACTAACATACGTTCATCATAAAGGTACAGTCAATACCCCACGAGACGAAACACAGGAGGAGGATGCACTAAATCGACAACATCGAGGCGAGAAAAATCAAGGCAAGGCAAGGCAAGGCAAGGCAAGGCAAGGCAAGGCAAGGAAAGGCATGGCGAGGAAATACAAGACACCACGATAACTACGCAAGAGCACACCGCGCAACAAAAAAGCGAGTTTTTTCTTACCCCGAGAATGATGATGACGATAAACATCTTGAAAAACACCCGAAATATCGAGTTACTTGCGAAGGCCATGGGCATGATGCCGAGGAAAGTTGTGGCCGCTCCAATCGTTACCGACGGACCGATCTCACCCAGGGCGCGGCCTATTCGCAGGTCTTTCTCAATCTCGGGGTCCTGAGGGGGGATTGAGGGTTTCGCCGTGGGCGTGCATGCACCGGGAATGCGGCCCGGCGGGGGGGGGGGGGGGGGAGGTGGGTGGAGGGGGAGGGGGACGCATTAGTCGCTTCGTTGCTCGCCTTCGCCGTATGACCGTTGACCACGCAGTCCTTTCGAGATAACTCATTTGTTGGTTTGGCTTGGCCATTTTGACCGTTGACGACGGACCCCTTTCGAGACAGAGTGCCGTTCCTACTTACAGTATTAATAGAGACACCTCCAACAACATGGGGGGGGGGGGGGATGGGGGGGGGGGGGGGGGGGGGGTATACTCGACAGGAGAGGTATGCTCGATATCATGCATGGGGAAGGGGGGGGGGAATCATCATCGTTCATGGCCGCAGTCGTACACCCATGGGTATCATCGCTCTTGTTATCCCGCCTGGTCCGATTTTGTAAACCTCAATTGTTGCGTGAACTGTAGCGGCTGTATGCAGTATGGGCCTCGCCGATGAGGAGCACGCGCCTAATCTGAGCGAGGCTCAGAAATCACGTTGTGACAACAACCTTCAGCATCCCTTTCCCTTAAGCATATACCATACACCAGGTACATAGACGCTTATATTACCGGTAGGGTGTATTAGTGCAGCGCTCGCCCGCTTGAGCACGATTTCTCGAGCCGAATTCCTTACTGTCCCCCATGTTCGTGGGTGAACGTGGGTCTCGTGTTCACACCAATACCGTTCCTTATCCGTGAGCCTGTACTGTTATGCTTACGCTGACTGCGTGTGTTGCCGTTTCAGCTGGCTGCCTTTTCCCTCGCTTTTACTGATCCCCCACCCTTTTCACCCTTTTAGGGAAAACTGCAGCAGCCCCATTTTGGGGGGAAAAACACTCAATTGCCAGCCCCCAAAACGGGATTCTAGTCCTAAAAGGGTTGAGGCGTACGAGGTGCAACGAAGCCTCACTCGCCAAGCGGACTGTAGAGGGGCATGGGTTTTTCGAAAACAACAACAACAACAACAACAAACATCGCGGCAATAGCAGGCGACGACACGAGAATAAGCCATAGCCCACCAACGGTGGCCTAGCAGTTTGCAAGGTGTCGTTATAGCGGAGACAGACGCATTTATCCGACCGTGTTCCGAGGAGGCACCCCTTTTGTTTACGTTCTGCGTATAATATGTTAATCGTTCTGCCCATGCGGGAAGAATTTGCCGACTTTTTTTTTTCGCGGGAATGTATTGAAACACGGATGGGGGCATGCCCAACAATCGCACGGCAACCCGTTTAGTAAACAATGTGACCGCTCTCCACGAGGACGCGCCAAACAGAAAGCAAGGTGGAGCGGGGACAATCGCGGCGGGAAAAGGGGGGCGGCGGGCCGGGGGGGGAGGGGGTAAGGGAAGGCTAAGCAAGCACTTCGGGCGCGTGTCTTCCTCTTGCCTGGAGGAGGTAGTAGTGCACGATGTGCACCATGTAGTCCACCACTAGGCCCACCGCCATGATGAGCTCTGCAACAAAGCACGGCAGAGGCAAGAACAATAGCAGTAGCAGCGGTAGCACCGGCACCGGGAGCAGGAACGACAACAGTGGCAACAGCAACAGTGGCAAAAAGCAACAGCACACACGGATGGGCGAAAGACGACATAATATCGAGTAAGAAACGCACAACAACAACAACATCAACAACAACAACAACAGAGGTGGTCGATCATGGCATGCGCATAACGAACGCACAGCAAGCACCATATCGTCTTTTCGCGTTAGAGCCCGCCACCCCTCGCTCTGCGCCTTCACGAAAAAGGTCACACTTTCGTAGCGTCGACGTAGACCGATCAAAGCTGCCGAGAGGTCCGAACCAGGCTAAAACAAAATCACCAAGCTCGGCTGCCGCGGTGCGTAACGAACAAACACAGGAGGGGGGGAGTCTCCATCCCACATAACCCCGGAAGACTAATCATCCATAAAAATGTAGCTTTCTAGTATAGCTGTCACCAGGAACTCGCTCGAGCAGCAAGATATTTGAAACTGTCACGAACTTGTGTGCGTTGGTGGGAGGCGTGTGTCGGACGCTTCAGTCAAAACTCGCCAAGGGCCCCTATTTTCTTCTGTCGTCGTCAAAATTTGAAGTTCGGTGCATTCACGCTGGTTGGTTTGCCGCACTTGCGATGGGGTGGTTTTACTGCCTTTGTTGCTGGGGGGCAGTGTGTAGAGGGGACAAAACATATCGATCTATTGTAGTGATGGGAAGCTTGTCCGCTGCGCTATTTTAGGCTGTTTTTTTCGCGCCAAAACATTAAGTCAGTTTTCGTAAAAAAAAAAGAGATTTTTGTGTGCGCAGAGTACTCGGCGGAAAGCGGGTTGTTGTGCGTTCCGCGTGCAATCATTCAGACTCTTTTTGAAAAAAACAAACAAACAGACTGCTGTGTCGCGACCTCAGAAGCGAAACTCACTGCTGCGATTGCGTGCACATTCTCTGATGCTTCTGTCTTATCGCTATGTCGCGTGGGGTACCAAAATTTGTGACAAAAAAAAAACACGATACACCTTCAAACGGTTTCACTTGCCAGTACACCGCTATGGACCGTGGCCGTTGCGCCCTGTTCAGAATCAGAGGCCGTGGATCCATGTGACATCGAAACATCATGTAGGCAACAACACGCGCGCGACGTCGTAAAATCCCAAATATTGCGGCCGCGCTCACCGATCACGGTGATCCCATTGACCTGCAGCCCCCAATGGTAGACGAACCCGAGCAGCTCAATGTCTATCATCACCTTTTGCGCGATCGACAGTTTCGAGAAAACGGTTTCGTTTTTGGGGGGGCGTGCGTGCGTGCGTGCGCGCGTGCGCGACTGGGGGGGGTTAGTATATTCCGAAGGTTTGGGGATGTTTGTTTGGTTACTTTGCCCCCAAAAGCGGAGAACAGTACGCAGGTTGGGGGGGTGGGGGGGGCAGTGCAACAAGCG
>JARUPZ010000029.1:2233589-2308589 GCA_031213475.1 Nereocystis luetkeana
CGTAGTCGTATGGCCATAGACCCTCGCACCCCTACAATGCCGGGACGGAGCACGTCGGATTTTCACCGACCAGGCAGACATTGCTTGCACCAAGCGCGAATCGCCGTGAGGTGTCCGGCGAGTCGCATGAAGGGTGAGCTGCATCCTACTAAGAACTGCTTGTGAGGCGGACTTGCACGTGAATGGCAGCTTCATATAATAGGGTGGGGGGGGGTATCAGAAAGGGAAGCCGTTTGTCCCTGATATACTTTATTTGGCAGCATTTCTGTAAAATATCGCTTACCGGGAGATAAAAGCCGAGGAGGGCGAGGGTGGGTGGGAGGGAGGGAGGGAGGAAGGGGAGAGGTGGGAGGTACTGCTCGCCAATTACTCGCGTAGGTGTCTGGTGTACAGCATGGACTGACAGGCGTGTTCGTGGCTTTCGGGGGGCCGCCGCTGACCCCGGCGGACAAAGGCATGCCGTGGGCCTTCAAACGAGCCTTTTAGAGCGCGCGCATGCGTCCGCTTCGTGCTTGTGCTCGCCGCCTGTGATGTCGAAACTTGCTGGTGCTCGTGCCCCTAATAAACTCAAACCACATGCAGAGCTCATGCAGAGCTCGAAGCGACGCTGGTATCGGCCTGCGGCGCTCGACGCACAGCCCCTTTCCCCGAGTTTTGCCAAGGCGAGGAGAAAAGCGGAGCTTCAGAAACGGTTTCGAGGTACAGCGGTAGTGCTACTTAGGACGACGAACCTGTACTCGGTGCTGTTCTCTGCCCACTTGGTAAACGACGTCAGCCACGAGTTCACAGGACCGGAAAAATGTGGCTGGTTGACCATCAAAGCGTCAGTCCCCTGGATAACCGACTGGGGGAAGTGGGTGGGGTGAGGGTGGCGTTTTTGAGGGGGGGGGGGGACGGGGGACGGGGGGCGAGGGGCGGGAGTGGAGTTGATATGAAGGAAAACGCACACACATGTATATACACACATGCGTACATACTTCGTACATATATGCATACCACACACACCGATGTCCTGCCAAAAATATTCTCAGTGAAACCGCAACGCGCCTACTAGGAGGGGGGGATAGGGGACGCGGCATTGCAGCGTGACAAGAGCGGCGCGGATTCACGACACGCGCAGAGTTTCGAGAATACTACCACTCCGGTATTGAAACACCAGTAGCGATATGTGACCCATGGATGAGTTGTCGGACACGTCCTGCTGTGGCGGTCAGACGGCTCATATTTCTACCCAGATCAGATGTGGATATTGACTGGCGCATCGATCGGGTCCGTACACAGCCAGGATAGAGTCCGGATGTCGTCGACGGGGGCGAAGGGGGTAGTTGACGCCGACCACACGTACAAAAAACAAAAACGCCTCGCGAAAAACCGTCTCCGCACCAAATGTTGAACCACACACAAACACACGCAGTCACACAACACAGTTACACAAGCATATACATCGCCGCCAAGAGGCAGCATGGGGTGGAAATATGGGGCGGGGGGGGGGGTTACTTATTATCATGCATGGCCGTAGTCGTATGACCATAGACTCTCGCATCCCTACACTGCCGGAACGGAGCACGTCGGGTTTTTACCGACCAGGCAGACATTGCTTGCACGAAGCACGAAGTGCCGTGATGTGTTTGGCGAGTTGCATGAAAAACAAGCTGCATCCTACTAAGAACCGCTTTTGAGGCGTTTTTTTTCACGTATGGATGATAGCGTCGATAGATGGATTAATCTTCCGGTGTGGCTACTTCCAGAGACAGCAATGGATTTACTACGTAACTGCCTCGTGGATGCCTTACGATATACCGGTACACACTACGTGTTACAATCATCCTCCTTGTGCAGAGGTAACGCTCTACCCGCAAAAAATGATCTAACTCGACCGCCAGCCGTGGTGACCCCCAAAACAAAAAAAAAACGGTGCAAGTCCTAGTTGTCTAGCTCACGCAGTGAGAGGCGAGTTTTACAGCGTCGTCGCCACCCGCCGCCAACCCAACCTATACATACACCAGGTATATACTAGAGGGGAGAGGGGTGTCTAGAATTGGCGCTTGTTTCGAGGTAAGGTAAAAAAAGTCAGACCCAGAGCTCTGCTGCTTCTGCTGCTTCTGCGGCCGGACGCCCGGCCCGCCGCACGGCCACGGTGTGACGGACCTGCACATTTATGTCCGTGTAGTCGACGGCGGGGGTGTATATCGAGAGCGGCACGAACTGGGAGTCCTGGTCGAGCGCGTACCCGATGGCGAGCTCCTTGTCTGTTTTGGGTTGTTGGCATATTTTGGTTCCAGCGTTCCGACAGGTGCCATTTATGCGCATGTATATACGCACGTCAGCGGCGGCGGTAGCGTGGGCCACGGAGGATGGGAGAACGGGCGGTGGTGAGCGGGGGGAGGGGGGAATGGTGATGGGGGGGGGGGGGGGGGGGGCATTGATCAGGGTCAAGGACGAAAGGAAGGTGGTGCGCAAGGAAAGGAAAACGTTACCGTGAGCACTGACCATGGAAGCCGCAAGCACCGCCGCTGTCTCTTCGCTGCCAGACCAGTGCACACCCTATTTTATATTATCACGCCGTATCGTTTTCCTCGAACCTCCTTTAAAAAAGAAAACGCGTGGAATTGGGTCGCTCGGGCCCTCGGCATGACATCAATATCACCAGGACCGGCCAATACTGTTGCGCATCTCGACATGCCTGCCAAGCCCACAAGAGAAAAAGAGAAGCACCAAACGATGCTCCGGTACTCTGACCAGGCACGTGCAGCGTACCGATGCTAAAAGCCGGAGCGACGGCGCAGCCGCCATCCCCCCCCCCCCCCCCCCCCCCCCCCCCGCGTCCTGAATCAACATAATTCGAGCTACGGTACCTCCCCCCGCTTCTGGAACAAAATTCGGGCTCTACTGGTGCTTCTTTGTTTCGTCCCATCAGCTGGCGGCGTTCTGATCCAGGGCCCGGTGAACGTAGTCCCCTATCGTAACACGTAGGCCCCGCGACTACGATAAGCTAACCCCCAACGCGACTACCCTGCCGCGGCCTCGCTCGCTGCAGCGCAAAAGAGTCTCACATGTGCGAGCGAAGTGCTCGTCCGGCGCCACATCGAGCATGTCGAGCCCCTGCGTCACCTGCCATTTCAACAACACGGAAACCCCAGACGGAACCACGTATATAGGAGAGGGGGCAAGGGACGTGATGGAAACGTGGCGTATTTGCAGATTTATTTTCTTGTGGTGCCGCCTTCGAGGGCGTACAGTCCGCGAGCCTTGAGCAACCAAGCCAAAGTAGGAGATTCTTGACTGCTGTCGCGTACTGTGTGCCAGCCGTAGGAGCTAGTACGGCATATTTAGTTGCCGACTTGATGGTTCTCTGAAGAAATATCTGTGACCCATCGATAGCCTCGATCGGCAAACGCGCCAGCCAACCCTGACTCCATCGACCATAGCACCCGCGAAACCGATGAGCTAACCGGTCAAATGGATACCACAAACCAACCATCGTGTCGGGCCACTCGAGCAGTCGGTCAACGTAATCAAACACCATCCTGGCCGACTCGTCCCGAGTCAGTCTGTCTTGCAGACAGAACTATGACGAGGGTCTTCTCATGGTAGCTCATCTCCCTGATATGTTGCTCCTGGTCGCAGAGCGGGCTAAAAGCCAAAGGCGTCTCGACGGAGTCGAAGAGAAAAAATAAAGTACAAAAAGACAGGCGCATTGCAGTACCAGCACGCAAGGGAACGGTCCTACTGCTGTACCACAGCATACACAGGGACGGGACATACGCACACATTTCGTATAATAATCGCCTTTGCACTCATAGTCCCCATGACCCCCGTGGCCCTGTCCTGACTATCCCGTTCATGGTCACCTCAGCAACGCCGTAGAACCCCGAGGCGAGCAGGCCTGCGAACGATAGGAGAACCAATGTCTTGCCCTTCGCTGACAACAGGAAGGGTGCGTACACGTCTTTCATCCATCTGCAAATCGAGACCATAGGTGGACGCGCGAAGGCCCGTTCCCAGGAAAAAGGCACTGTGTCGTGGTTATGATGGTGATGATATGGGGAAAGGGAGGTAGTGGGCGAGGAAGTGGCTAGCAGCAAGTGTCATATTTTAGATTAATTAGTTATTCAAACGGGTAGAAAGCGGAAGCAGGAGTACTGTAGTGGTGGGGATGGCTGCGGTGTAGTTGTAGTAGCAGTGGCGGTGGTAGTAGTACTGGCAGTAGTAGTGGTAGTAGTAGTAGTAGTAGTAGTACGAGTATAAGCGTTAGCATTAGTATTAGTATTAGTGGTAATGGCACTATCAATAGCAGTATATAGTAGCAGCAGTAGTATATCAGTAAGATCTAAAGCCAAATACCAGCAAAACCGAACCAACCGACCCACCAAAGCGCCAGATCTAGGTCCTGATCATCATCATTGTCGACAGCCTACGACAGTACGTACAGCCGCGGCAGCCGCAACGCCTTTTTTACCGCGGCAACCTCGAGGCACGCACCTCCCCAAGCCGGTGAGATGGTGAACATCCGACCGCTCCTCGCCTCCTTTGCGCTTGAATGCCGTGCTCCTCGACTTCGCCAGAGCCAGAGGAGCCGCGCGCGCTGGGTGGCGGCTCGACTCCCCATCCTGATTCCGCCGGTCCGACCCGCCCTTATTGATTGGGACGACGGGGGGGCACTCCTCGTCCGCGATGGGAAGGGACGCGCCGGTCTCGGCTCTTTCCTGCGTCATACAAAGCACGCCAAAACAATAATCATGTTTACTCGAGGGTGCAAGGGAGCCCCTGACCCTTAATCACGGGAGTAACGTTTTGGCGATGGGGTTAACGTGAGAGCAACATGCGAGCACGTTTTGGTTTTTACTGCAACACGTATATGTATATATACATATATATATATATGTATATATACACACCACTCTACATACATACGGACGGCAATGCAAAGACCGGCGTCGGGGTATAAAAATGAATACCAAACGGTCTTTACATTTTATCGTCCCAAGAGCAGAAGATATTCGCTGTGAGTTTGTATTTACTCTTTGCATGCGTGTCGCCGTCGGAGAGGTATGTATGTATGTATGTATGTATGTATGTATGTATGTATGTATGTATGTATGTATGTATGTATGTATGTATGTATGTATGTATGTATGTATGTATGTATGTATGTATGTATGTATGTATGTATGTATGTATGTATGTATGTATGTATGTATGTATGTATGTATGTATGTATGTATGTATGTATGTATGTATGTATGTATGTATGTATGTATGTATGTATGTATGTATGTATGTATGTATGTATGTATGTATGTATGTATGTATGTATGTATGTATGTATGTATGTATGTATGTATGTATGTATGTATGTATGTATGTATGTATGTATGTATGTATGTATGTACAAGGCGCTTCGCTCCGCGGGCGGCCTACGCCGCCCGCTACGCTCGCTCAGTGAGGAAAAAAGTACATGAAATTATGCGAAGCGAACAGAGGTCCACGATTGAGTTTAGTGTTTTCAAGGATCGTAATAATTGCAAACCGGCGATAATGCCAAGAGTCCCGCCGCCATGCTCCAGGAAAAAACAGCTCCGACGTCAGCTTGGATGCCACATATACGCTTCGCGTCGCGGATGTCGTACGTACGTACATACACCCCAGGTAGGGTACTACTGTCTGTACTTATTTTCTTCTTTCGATATGCTCTATGTCTGTACTGTATGTACGAAGAAAGCGAAAGCACAGCACGGCACAGCAGCAAAAACAATGAAAGTGAAACCGAAAACTCGGAAAGGAAAAAAAATCCCCGTCCCCTTTCGTGTAATATTTTTCTGCCTGATTGGAACACCTTACACCCGATCGAAAAGAAGAATAGAAAAAAATCGCACAGAAGAGCTTTTCTCTCAGCCTCGTACGCCGCCCGCCCCTCTCGCGACCACCTCGCTACCGATTCGATCCGGGTAAAGCTTTTATCACTCTCTGCCACAATCAGCCCCGTCGCCCGCCCCGCGTGAAGCCCGGTGCTCACCGTGGCCGTCGTTCGCCAGCTCGATAACGTTGGTGTTCAAACTGCACACCTCCCTCTTTCAACTTCAGCGTGGCCGCTAAAACAAGCCCCGCTAGAATATTATCTTGCCGTCCCGAACGACCTTTATAAACTCGTACATACTCTATCAGCAATCATAAATCGAAGCCAGACAAAGTCCGTTCATGCATGCCTCGTGTCTCGAGGCACACGCGACGCCTAGGCACGAAAGCGGCGACCGCGCTCCTTGCAACCCCCCCTCTACCCGCCAGCACCCGCTGGCACGCGCGACGGTGCCGGGTCCTCCCGCGATGCCGTGCTTGGAGAACACGCAAACGAAACGAAAGAAGAAAAAAAGAAGAAATGACCGAGAAAACAAAGAACTGCTGGAAAGGTCCGGCAAGTAATGAAAGGAGGCGGTTTGGAAGTGGGAGCTCTGAGAGGCCAGGGATGCACCAACCGAGCACGCTCAGGGGTTGTGATCTAAGTATGTAGTTCTATGTACGTATGCACCGGTATGTATGTATGTAGGTGGTGGCGGGTTTGTTGGTTTGCGCACGGTAAAGGCAGCCCTGCCGAGCGCTTCGTTGTCGGGGGGGGAGGAGCGTTGCGTCGAAATATACCAAGGTACTACATGCGTTCTTATAAAAGTATACTGGTAGTATGATACGAGGGTCCCCTCAGTTACCCTTGGTTGAAACTTAAATTGGTCGAGGAGGAGCCCCGCCATTTCGATAAAACTTCCGACTCAAAAAGTGCAAACTCCAAAACCTGCCGTCTCGCTATTTTATAGCCTTCCACCCACCCACCTCGAGGAACTTGGCGCTGGTGAGGCAGCAGCACCAGTCTAGCCTCCCAGCTATTTGCCGGTTGGCGTCCAGGACCAAAAGAGCCGGAAACGCCGTGACCTGGCCGAAACGTTTTTTTTGTTTTTGTTTTTGAAACAGGCGTCCGTTCCACCGTATGTTACCGTTGGCGTTACATAGGTCATTGTTTTCGTTTGAACAACAAATAAAATCACTTGCATGCAAAAAAAAAAAAAAACGTCGACTATCTGGTTGGTGCCCATCACGCTCATGATTGTTCAAGCCACTTGCGGCACCTGCAAAATGAAATCGAACAGGATGGCCGTCCCGGCGTAGAGGCAGAAGTACTCCACAGCCGGCAGAACGGTGAACGACCCTAGCATGAATGCCGAGAAGTTCGTCAGCGAGCTATCTGAACCGACAAGGTAAGCCCGCGCGTGCGAAAGACAGATAGAAATAGAGAAAGAGAGAGAGAGGGAGAGAGAGAAGGAGTTCGAGAGAGAGGGAGAGAGAGAGAGAGGGAGAGAGAGAGGGAGAGAGAGAGGGAGAGTGGCAGAGGGAGAGGGAGAGGAAAAGGGAGAGAGGGAGAGAGGGAGAGAGGGAGAGGGAAAGAGAGAGAGGGAGATAGAGACGGGGATATATATATATATATATAGATACACAGACAAGACAGACATATTTATTTGGCGAGCACGGGTACCAGGTGGAGCGGAAAACGTCGGGGTGGGCGGGGGGGAGGGGGTAGTGAAGGCGGGGAAGGGAACAGGGGGCGAGTAGAGGAGGGGGTAATAAACGATCGACGGTTCCAGAGCTTCAGCAGCGCTAACAAATACAAGCAAGGCCCTAAAATTACGCACGCGCGTTTCTTGGACCAAGGCACCATCTCCTCCTCCAACTACCACGGAGACGTGAGCGCTCTCATTTTGGGCTTGGGGGCGCGATCAAGGCGACTGGCAGCATCGACGTCGCCACCGCGAGACAGCAGCGTGTGAGGGTAGGTGTGGGAGGCGGCACTGACGCGTGCCTGTATGAGGGGTGCGCCTAAGTTTCTATGAGCCTCCTCCCTCGCTTAAGGAGCTCTACATGATATCCCTCACCCGACAAATGGCTTATGAGCAAAAAATGTGCGCCTTATCCCGATCCACGTTCCCACAAATGTAGCAAAAAAATGGGGGTGTTATCCCAGTGATGTTAGTAAGCGCCTTAGCTAAGTGAGGAGCCCTTGAGCCAGAAACTAAATCGGCCGGAAAGTGATGCGTGCACCTCTTGTGGCAGGCGTTTTACTCACAGGTGATAGACACGCCGCTGCGCCTTAGGGCCACCGCCATCCTTTCTTCCACGGGCAGGATGGGGTTGGTGTGGTCAAACGACGCCAGCATCACGAACTAAGAAAAGCGAGCGAGCGGTGGTCCAAAACAACAAAACAAAACAGCGCGAAGAAACAAACGAAAAAAAAGGGAGCGAGCATGTGCGGCTAAGCGCGGGACAGAAACCGAAAATATTGAACAACGGGGAGGACTTCAACACCAACACAGTGAAGAGAAGGAAGCGATCAAATGTGCAACGCGTGACGAGCCGACGGCTTGAAAAAGCAGGAGCGCTAAACCACGCCGCACAGACGGACATACGATTGGCACGTGGACCTTGCTCGACGATACGAGGAGGGGATGACGAAAATAGCAGTGTGCTAAATCGTCTACTCTAGTCGTGAATCAGGTACGACGACTTTTTGGAGAGAACACACGTTGAACTGCAACGAGCAAAAGCCACAGGAGGACGGCGCCATCACGAGGGAGAGAAAACGGTGAGCTGCAACGAGAAACAGAAAAAAAACAGGACGACAACGTTGTGGGAGAACCACAATGAACTGCAACAACGAGGTAACAATACTCTGTGACAGGTTGCCACGCCGTTCACCGTGGCGATTTTTGCGGCCCGTCACCATCGGTTACCAGCGCGCGAGCCGTGCCAAACACGGTTGGTAGCGCAAGGACACCGAATGCGGAAGAGTTACGACATAGTTTGGGTCTCATGCACCGGCTGCAAAGCTGACAGACACCCCCCCTACCAACGCCGTATGCAGCAGAACAGATAGGTAGCTTCGATGCACAACATGTCATCCTCTGTGCGCACGCTAACGTGAGCGTGTGTGTTTTTACCGTGATCGTTAGGCAACGTCACGACTCGTGGGACCGCTGTTCGCGGCGCCTGCACAAGGTTCTGGCTCGAACTGACCATGTCGTCGACTCCGATCCCAACAAGGATGAAGGGCAGTATCTGCGACAGCGACGTGAACGGAATACCTGTACATATAGCGGTGGCACGTGAATCAGACCGGTTGGGTTTCCAAAGGGTTTGGGAATAGGGAGCGGGGGAAGGGGCGGTGAGTGTCGTGAACGAGGCGGGCGATATTTTCCGGAAGATTTGGGATTAGGGCGGTAGCGGGGAGGGGTGAAAGTGACGCGTTAATGTGATAGGTTCGCTTTGGAGTTACGGCGTATGGGGGGGTGGGAGAGGGGAGTGTGTTCCGGTTGGAAGCGTTACAAGTAATTGCGGGACGTTAGATGTGTAACTTGTGGCATGTGCGCACCCAACATTCACACGTTGATATTCCGGACGGTTTGGGATTAGGGCGTGGGAGGGGGGAGGGGGGGTACTCGATAGGAGATATGTACTCGATCTCATGCATGGCCGTAGTCGTGTGACCATAGACCCTCGCATCCCTACAATGCCGGGACGGAGCATGTCGGGTTTTCACCGACCAGACAGACATTGCTTGCACCAAGCGCGACACGCCGTGAGGTGCCTGGCGAGTCGCATGAAGGGTGAGCTGCATCCTACTAAGAACCGCTTTTGAGGCGGACTTGCAAATGGATGACAGCTTCAATGAGTTGATTTCATTACCGGTGTTGTAGCCACTTCCAGAGACAGCAATGGGGGTACGATGCAACTACCTCGTGGGTGCCTTACCGTAAACACTATCAGGTATCAGGTACGTGATACGATAGTCCCCCTTGTGCGGAGTAAAAAGGTGTTTCACCCCGCACAAACAATCTAACTCGACAACCAGCTGTGACCGACCGCCATAAAGAAAAAAGAAAAAAAAGCTGTACCCTGGTTGTCAGGAGTAGCTCAGGTAGTGAGCGGCATGTTTCACAGTGTCGTTGACAATTGACACCAACCCAACCTATATATATATAATATAGGGGGTGTCTTCCCGTTGAAAGCGCAGTTTTTTTTTAGTTGTGTGCCTTTCGGAGAGTAGGTGGGACTCATTCCGAAAAGCGCACGGCCGCTGTTCGGCCGTAAAACATCCTGCGATTGTGTGAAAAGCCCGAACCTATACCGAGAGCAATGGCTGATCCGTGTAAAAGGTCCGGCCTAAGAATTGAAAAAAAAAAAACGAATACACGATGTATGATATCCAAAAGTCCCTTTGTTTTCGTACGTATGATCGTATGGCACTGTCGCTCAATGCCTATACACGCGCAGAGGGAAGGGCCGGTCGATCTTTGACCCCCTCGCCCCGAACCAACCACAAAGGCAGAGAAAATGACAGAGTCAACAACGGCTGTTGTCAGCGACCGGCAACAAGCGCGAGCGCCCACTCAGGTACCCGCGTACGTAGACAACCTCTAGAGACGTATATCATATATATGCCATGACGGCACGGGGGGGACGCAACCCGTTTTTTTTTCTTAGCCAGCCCTGCCTCTCGCTTGAGAAACTCCAAATAGTTACCTGGTATAGTTTTAAAGAAACACCTGCAGCTGTGAGATGGAGGATTTTGTCGAAACTCTTCTTTGTTCTGTGTCACATTTCGATCGCGCGTGTTGATACGGGTTTTTCTATGACCTCCCTCAGGAAGTGCCTCCCGTGTATGAGGAGGACAAAACCCGAAGCTGCAGAAATATATCACCTCTTATGCAATGCAACGTTTTTTTTTCAGGAAAAATCTTGGTGGACTTGCATGCCATCCAACACACTTTGGAGGTGAAACCGCGAAATACCTGGTCCAGCGAGCTACCGCTGTCCAGCTACAATCAACAGCCCTGTCTGTTTGCGTGTTCTACCAGCCCGTCAGCACCGTTCAGTGCTGTATCCACTCAGTGTTCCCACAAGCGCGATCAATCAAACAATGCCAGTTGCTGCTGTCAAAATGAGCTACGCACTACGTACTCAGCCAAGAGAAAACGAACCACAACGCCAAATTCTCTCTACGACAACAAATGTAGATTATTATTTTATCGGTTCCCGAACCCTAACAATAGTTTCTTATATGCAGACCCGAATTGGCTAAATCCCACGGCCTACTTGCAGATATGGGGCAGCCCCTCAGTTGGCAAGCCCCACGAACCCACTTCTATTTCGGTCGGAACGTGGTACAAGGCAACAAGGCATCATGGCCTATCCTAGCACGCGTCTGTAGTACAGCACTACAGGCTTAATGCCATCGTCGCGGTCGTGCTCGTTTGGCGACTCGTTGCACGACATGTCATCATCGGTTGGCTGGGGCTATTACTCGTACAGTCGCCCGGGGAGGCGGGAAGGGGGGGGGGGTGTACTCGTTGGTAAGCATGGCCGTAGTCGTATGACCATAGACCCTCGCTTCCCTACAATGCCGGGACGGAGCACGTCGGGTTTTCATTGACAAGGCAGACATTACTTGCACCAAGCCCGAAGCGCCGTGAGGTGTTCGGCGAGGCCGGAGGGGGGGGGGCGGGGGGCTCACTCACCGAAGCCGTTGTTGATGCCGTACGCAGCGAGCCCGCTGGCCACCACTATGCACACCCCTCCGAAGCCGAGCCAGCTGCGGCGCTCCACCGCCCCCGATCGACACCGGCCGAGACCCATCATCACAAACAGTACCATGATGGTGTCTGGAGTTCGCCGATCAAAACGAAGGCGGATGCGAATACACACCGGCGAACAGACACGCAAGACACACAGCCAGAGAGCCACAGAGACGCAAAGGTACACGGTACACAGAGAAACACAGACGCACGCAAAGAGAAAAAAGGCATGCAGAAGCACAATACGGCGAGGAGCACGAGAGCACACGCAGACACACAGACAACCGAGACGTACAGACACAGAGACACAGAGACACAGAGGCACATACGCACGCGCGGAGATAGGCGGCAAGCACAAGCAGAAACAGGCCGAGAGGGGTCGTAAGAGACAGCCCGCGATGCGAGCCGTGAAAGAGCGGCTTCGGCACGCAGAAGTACCAGGCGCAAATAAGTGTTTTTCGTGTGCCGCCCGCCTCGTTCTACAGTCGACGGCAAATAATACTCGTTTGCAAAAACCGAAAACAGTTGCGGGTGTAACAGACAAATCGGAAAAATGGGAACGAAGCCTAAAATGAGAACCAAGCCGTATCTCCAGAACCATGTGGTGTATCAGATAACCAAAATGATCCTGCGAAACCCCTTGGCCAGCCCTGTGAGAGGAGCTCGTCAGAACGGTCATGCTCCATCTCGTGCCTTCGGGTGGGCGCAAAAAGCGATATACGCTGGCTCTATTGTGGTTTCTCTAGATGCTGGCTACCGCGGCGATGCCGAGGACTTCCAGCCTGAGCGACAGCTCATTCGAAGGCTGATGTACAGCCCCACAGGACTGTCAACTTTTTTTCTTGGAGTTGTACACAATTGGTTTGCTTTCTAAAAAAAAGCGTCCGTTCTCATTTTTTGTTTCGTTCCCATTTTTCAGATTTGTCTGTTGTGTGTGGATGGCGGTGTGCTCTGTGGGCCGTTTGTAGTGGAGCATGCGTATAACGCTCTGTCCCAGGCGGCGAGGCGTTTCTATGTCGGGGAACTAACGATAGGGCTTTGTCTCCCAGATGGATGAAAGGGTTGGGTGCGGGACTGGAAATGTTTTCAGCAGCGCCAAGTGTCAACAGCATCAGTGCACTCCATCTGTCATGCCGAGATTCCAAACCTACTGTCATTTTTTGTTGTTGCCATTGTCTTCCGGCAGATGGGGGAAAAATATAGCTTAAGCTCAACACACTTTTCCACACATGAACCAAACATGTGCCGCTGTGTCCGATTCAACTCCGACGTTGTAATAGCCGCTCTACTTCCGCTTCTGGTTTGCGCGGGTGCTCGTTTAACTGCCGTCTGTGTTTTCATCTATCACGCGTGTTCGGTTACGTTGCTCAACGGCAGAGCTCTCTCACGGCCGTGTTGCGGTTGCTGCTGTTGCTGCTGACGATTTGTTCGTTTGTTGAGCGTAGTGGGATTACGCAGGTACGACCGCCAGCATACTATATTTATTTCTCCGACGATGTATGATACATGCTCCATTCCAACTTTAATAGAATGCACTCTAATACCGCAGTATGTAGTAGCACAATAATGGTCTCTCTTCTATCCCTCTTGACACGACAATTTTTCCACCTTCCCATCATGAAGGCTCCCACGTATCGATTTCACACGGATAAAAGCAATTTGAGTCTCCTCCTTGAAAATGGACTCGTCGGAAAGACACAAAACTACTTGACGAAGACGATACAAATTCTTTGACGCTGCGCAAAACACACGAACTAAAAACGCGCGCCCGAACATTCAGCTCATCTTGCCGAGATAAAACCAGGACAGGAACCTAATCCACTCAATCCTAACAAAGCAACATACATGCCGTATAGTGTTAATATTTATTTGCAGATTTTCCACTAACGCATGCACGCACACAGGCACGCAACACAGGCACCAAACTCATGCACGCACACACGCGCCGTGTGCAGCTTACGCACGTGCGCACTCATGCACGCACCGTGCGCAGCACAGAGGGCTAGTCCGTTCACGGCTGCAGTCCCGTTTTGGGGGACAGACCAGTCAAATTCCGAGTAATTTGTCCCCCAAAACGGGACTGCGGTTTTCCCTAAAAGACATGAATAAACTTAAGCCTGGTCAGAGCGCTTTTCCGCCAAAACCATCCCTCGCTTATTCCAAGTAAATTTGTCCCCAAAAACCGTGGGTGCAGGTCTGAAAAGGTTAGTTAGCGTGTAAGACTCGCAAGATTACACACACACCCTCGGACGCATTACAAAGCTGCTTTTCTCGACAGTCGGGAGGGTGTACACACGCCGAGCGATGCGGCTTCAGGGGCAAGGTCTCGACGAGAAACCTTGCCAAAGCCACAAAATTATGTTGTGTTTGCCTCCCCCCCACCCCTCCCCGCTCCTAGGTTTCATACTAATACTTGAAGAAAACAAATACACCAGCTGTGAGATCGAGCATTTCTTTCGGGGAAACCTTTTCTTTAGCAAGCTGTATATGGATGATAAATGAATGATATGATGCTCTCGATCGCGCGTGCCAAGGGTTTAGTATGACCTCATGAAGAAATGCACTTGGAAAAAATACACCCCGGCCTTGAGATCGAAGATGTTTGCCGAAACTCATGTTTTTTTTTCAAGCTGCGGGTGGTGCTTGTACGGAGACCAACGCGTGCTACGGAGATGTTGTACATGACGCCATGAAGGGCATACTAGGCCGTTTTGTAGACACACCGTCTAGGGGCATTCATTGCACGTGACAAACGGTATCAGGCAAGCAGGAAGAAGAAGAAGAAGAAGAAGAAGAAGAAGAAGAAGAAGAAGAAGAAGAAGAAGAAGAAGAAGAAGAAGAAGAAGAAGAAGAAGAAGAAGAAGAAGAATAAGAAGAAGAAGAAGAACAAGAAGGAGAAGAAAAAGAAGAAGAAGAAGAAGAAGAAGAAGAAGAAGGAAAAGAAGAAAAAGAAGAAGAAAAGAAGAAGATGAAGAAGATGAAGAATGAGAAGAAGAAGAAGAAGAAGAAGAAGAAGAAGAAGCTAAAATCGGTTCGTTGTGTGTCCCCCCACCCCCCTTAGGTTTGGAGATAAGCCGTCTCGAAAACTCACCCCAGGAGGCAGAGTCATCTCGCGTGTTATACGGTCAGCAGGAAAAAGAAGTAGGAGAAAAACAGGAAGAAGAAGCTGACATCCTTTTTATTGCGTGTGCCCCCCCCCCCCCCCCCTAGGTTTGGAGATAAACCGTCTCGACAATTCGTTTTTTTCCGGGGGGGGGGGGGGGTACCATATTAAGTGTTGTGTCGTACGGAAAGCAGCATGTGGGTGATCAGGAACAACAAGCTGACGGCACTTTCGTTATGTGTGCCCCCTCATCAACAGGTTTTGGCGATACGCCGTCTCGGAAAAATCCTCTCAGGGGGTGGTGTAACGTGGTCTAGTTAATTGGCGTATCGCATCAGACGGCGAGACAGACCACTCGGCGGGGTGACTAACTACCCTCTTTATTTTTGCGGCCTTAGATTGCAGTAGACGACCGTAAGGATTGTTTGCGTTTTTTCGGTTTCGCGATACGCACCGCCGAGTAGGATTCTTGCTTTGTCACGCTGGGCATCTCCAACAAACGATTTTCAAGACGAAGTTCTGAGTGAGGCACGAAGCCACGCGGCAGCCGATTGGCCTTTACACGGCACGAGTGAAAGAGGGGGTAGGTCCCCTACCGTGAGCAGGAAGGCAGAGAGAGAGAGGGAGAGAGAGTGTAAGCTCACAGGTGACGCCGAAGAGGAAGACCTCTCCAGACACGCTCTCCGCCAAGGAATCGTCCATGGAGCGTCCGGTGAAGTACGCCACGTTCAGGCTCTCAATTTCCGCCGCCTTCGTCTTCATCCGGTCCTGAAACAGACCCTCCCACTCGTACACCTCCCCGTACTCGTCGCCGACGCTCAAGCTGGCCCCCACTTCGTATGACTGCGTGCGTGAAACGAAAAAAGGGCCGGGACACGTTCAAATTGAAAACGTATCGATGTACTTTAAAGACGGAAACGACAGAAAAAGACGGCTGCCGGCAGATCGGTATGCTGGCTGGGTAAGTCGCTATCACGGTGGGGAGGCCTTTCCAGCCTTGACCCCAGAAAATCACAAGGGGCAGAGGGCGCGGGGGAAGGGAGGGGGGCAAGAAAATGTACACCCGCCCATAAAAAACGCCTGGATACGAGAATGCTCGACTTTCAAACAAAAAGTAGACGTTTGGGTTGGGTAAGCACGGAGGGATTTGTGCATCTGAGCCAATCCGCCGTGCTCTCTGGGCCCCATGACGAATACAACTTTGGCGGGATATATGCCAGAGAGGTACAGCAGTAGCATCGGCGCGGCAACAGCAAGTAGAGGCAGCTGGCGCGGCGCGGAGACTGTATTCACCGCCAGCCAGTTGCCATTTAAGTACCACGTGTCGTTCTTCGGAACGGCATTCCGGCAATACATGAAAAGCGAGAGTGCCTGTGGACACTTAGTCCTTTCCGGGCGGGTCCGGCGGGGAACGCAGCCGCAACAGCACTCGCGCCAAACAGAAATCCGGCCACCAGTCAAAAACCGAAATCGGAACATAAAACATAGACCGGCCACCGCTCAATTCAACGTATAAAGGTTAAAGGTGGGAGGAGGGTGGCAACACATGGTACCGTAACAACAAAAAATGACTTAATGCAATAACCAACAAATTACAACTGAAATGAGCCTACCTGCGTCATAACCCTTGCGCTGATTACCGCCATTTCGTCGTCGAAGGTGACGCTGTTGCCGAAGATTGCTTCCAGGCTTACCGCTCCACCATCTGGAAAACGAGGCACGTTGACCGCCGCCAGGACGTCGGCATCGCTTGTCACCGTCGCCTGTGTTTAGTGCCCCCCCAGAACACCACGTTTGACGCCCGAATGTGCCGGAGAGGGAAGGGGGTGGCAGGCGTTCGGGCAGGCGGGTGGGTGGGGCGACATTATAGGCGCAACGCAAGTGTCGTCTCCGCGGACACCCTGAAACAACGACGCAAGCGTAAACACCAACTTACAGTACAGTAGTTTACAGAAACAGTGGCGGCGGCAGCAGCAGCAGCAGCAGCAGCAGTAGCAGCAGCAACCACAGCGACAGCATCAGCGGCAACAGCAGCGGCAGCGGCAGCAGCAAACAACAACCACAAGAACAACAACAGCAGCCAGACTTACGTTATAGACTTCGAAACTGCTACCCCAGAAGCGAGCCACGCCACGAAGAGGCTGGGCGCATGTCTCGCCGTCGAAATCCAGGAGACAGAGGTCGGCGAAGCGGTGGCCTTCCCAGGTCTGGCCGGACGCCCGAAAAACGGCGACAGAGCCACACGAGGGAGAAAAGCTTTGAACATAGGATGATGCTTCATCGTCAGGGCCCCAGATCGCTACGTATATTACAGTATATCGCAGTAGTTCCCAACGGCATCCACCTAATACACCCTCTGTCGCATTTCGAGCGCTCGAAAAAAATAATCATGGCCGGTTGCGCGTCGGGGTATATATAGCCGTTGATGGAGCCGACCGGAGAAAAAGCCGGGGAGCGTTTCGCTTCCTCTGCCGCAAAGATGATGTGCGCATACGGGTTCAAATTCTCGCGTGGTTTGATTGTTATTCGCTCTCCGGTGTCGCAATGACAACGGCAACGGCAGTGCCAATGACCAAGAAAACGGCAACGAAGGCACCCACCCCCCCTGCGGATATATATTTCTAACTCTTTCTAGGGAATGGGATGGTCTGCCTC
Source organism: Nereocystis luetkeana (assembly GCA_031213475.1). NCBI lineage: Eukaryota > Phaeophyceae > Laminariales > Laminariaceae > Nereocystis > Nereocystis luetkeana. Next base: position 2,250,960 of record JARUPZ010000029.1, read on the forward strand.
TGCCGCGCGCGTACGACGGGCCTATGTTTTATCGATGCCACAAACACGCACCTCTACTCGGAGGGCTTCGGCGTTCAGTTCCCAGAAGATGTCCAGGGACTCTTTCGTCAGCACGTTCCCGCCTGCGCCTGCGTCTGGGTGCTCCAAGAGAATGACGGCGTACTTGAACCCTGCACCGACATTTCAAGAGCGCAAACAAATGAGCAGGTCAAGGGCTACCTAAATAATAACACAAGACAGACAGACGCAGGACTCCACTGAAGAGAAAACCTAACGTACACTACCAGACACACGATGTCGAGATACCAAAAATACCAGCTGCGAAATTAGAGGGGGGAGGAAGGGTGTACTCATGCTATGCATGGCCGTAGTCGTACGGTCATAGAAGCAGCGGGGGGGGGGGGGGGGGGGTAGGCGTATACGTACCATTAGTAGGATACTCTTTAGTATCTCGAGTTATTCGGCCACATAAGACGGCAGCGCTTAGCAAAGCGACATCAGGCACCCGAGAGCATGGAAGAAGCAAGGTCGGCCATCATCGAGGTGGGGCCATAGGGTGAGTGCGCGGCACGCCTTTTCCCTCCTGGTCGGCGGGGCCGCGTTTCCAACGAGTCTACCATCAACCATACAGAAACACCGGGAATATAAAAAAGGAAACCCGTTCCACATTATCTTCTGAACAAAAACGCTCCCCCCTCTTCCCACTCCACGGGAGCCGCAACGTTAGAGGGGGGGCGTTCGTCTCGCCTCCGGGACAGATGCTCTCCAGGTTTCCTTGAAGGTCCACCCTTGCCACGTTGCATCTTGAGCACTCCCAACGCGAGGATGTCTTGCCCCAAGCGCTAACACAAGCAACCCCCAGGCCCCTCCTCTTTTTGTTTTTGTAAATACCTGGTAGTGCTGTACCGTACAGTATTCGTAGCCGCGAGGCACAGACAGCCGGAGACGAGGAGGGGCAATGGAAGGCCTACCACAGGGTTCAATTACCAGTCCATTCTCCCGCTTACCTTCATCAAAGTAGGCCAGAACGACCTCCTCCTGCGTCCTAGATAGGGACTCTGCCGGAACCCACAGGTCGTCGGCTGTTGCCGTTGTCATTATCGAGGCAGGGTCGATTAGTCGCCACCCGTGTTTAGGGCGCCGCGCCAACGGGTGAGATGTATGTGGTGAGGTCCAAACCGGTAGAGGACGAGGTGCCGTGGTTGAGAAGATTGCGGAGAAGAGTTAGCGGGGGATTCTAAGGTCGGGAAGGCCGGGGGTGGGGTGGGGGGGGTCTAGCGTCGAACCACAAATGCTGCGGACGTGACAAACGTTTTTTTGTGTTCAGGAGAACGAGGATTTTTATCTCGTGCCCGTTTCACGCACGACGCCATATAACCAAATCAGTCTTCGCGTGCTGTGTGTGCTCCGTTTACGGCGCCGATGAAGTCGCCGAAAATATTCCGGCCTTAAGCTGTCTCAGTTTTCAGTCTCAGCACGACACACTTGGCCATCATCACTCACGGAAGTCATCCCAGCGTGTCACCCCTCTCTCTCACCCCACCGAAACGATAACGGAAACACCTCGCTGGGCAAGGCAACCACGAAAAACGCATGAACCGCACCCATGGCAGCAAGAGGCAGCAACAACCGCGAACACAAACAAGAACCACGACATCAACGAGGCCGTCAAAACGGGCCAAACCACCGACAGGAAAGCAAAATCAAACCCGACACGCGCAAGGGGCACCACACGACGAGCGCGGGTCTCTCTCGACCATCCACATTCCCGGACGGGAACGTGCGCCGTGCAAGAAGGCCCCGCACGAGACAAATAAACGGCCATACCCACTGCAAACGATAACGCTATTGCTTCGTGTACAACAACTATGTTATGCGACGTACATAGGTCGCTGCAGCGTAAAGCCTACCGGAAGATTCGACAGCCTACCGGAAGATTCGACGGCGAAATTCAAGAAGCCGGTGCAGCACAGAGCGACGCAGACGGAGCCGATGGCCAAGGTTCTCCTGGGGAAGGTAGCAACCCAGTGTCCCAATCGGTAGAAAAACTCGTCCGCCACTCGGTTGATCTCGCCGTGGAAGCGAGTCAATCCGCTCAATTCGTCGTTTTCTTGCTCGACCTCATAATCGTCTGCGCGCAGGACACAACAAAGCAGAGCGTGGGCCACAAAAGCAAGTACCACGATGAGTAAAAAAGCACACGCATACATTGTGTGCAACCCATACATCGCCCCATACATCGCTCCATACATCGCCCGAAGCACGCACATGACATGCAGCACACAGAGCAGCGCTCGTAGAGCCAACCGCGGCCGATAAGAGGCGGGACTAGGGCGAAGATGGAGGGCGGGCGGGCAGCGGCCGGTGCAGCGAAGCTGTTGACGAGTGTACGGCAGATATAACTGGCCATCACCGCCGGCGTTACAGGAGGAGGGGGAAATACATCTCAGCGCGGGGGGGGTTTCCTCCACAGAAATGGCAGCAAAACGGCCCCAGAAGCCCAAACAGCCATTTCAAACGAAACCCAGTCCACGAACGGTTTCGTCGTCGTCGTTGTTTAAGCCAAAACCTTAGCTACTGCACATTTTAATAAAACTTACTTATGCTCCAAGTACTTAGTCCCCTAAACCAGTCTAAATAAACGTGGACGTACAGTAGTGCTGAAGGCGTTACTATTTGCAATGTTCAAAACGTATTAGAATCTCACCTTTCGATCGGTGTGTCGAAGACATGACGAGTGGATGCCCGCCAAGTGCAGCGACCGCTTCTTCGTAGGCCGACACTTTCGACGTACAGTGGGGGCCGCCCCACAGCGCTTACTGCCCCGTCAACAACCATCACGAGGTTTGGGAGAAATAGGGCGAGATAGGGAGGGAGGGTGAACAAGCGAGGGAGGAGGGAGGGAGTGTGTGGGGGGGTAGGGTCAGAGGGACGAAATAAAGGGCGGGGGAGCTGAGGAACGTGAAGCGGCCATGTGCAAGCTATTCTACAGTCAGAGGCATACTCGAACGGCCCTCCGATGAGGCATGCCATAAAACAAAAAGAGCACCATAAAAAATCAGCTCGAGATTTTCGTGGAAGGAAGATATTCGGGTTATATAAAAATTAGGGTGGAACCTACTCAAATAACAGACATAGCATGGGTGGAACCAGTGCCAGTAGTGCCAATATCCCGCTCTGTTATTTCAGTAGTAGCAACATAGCTCGAAACCGCTAGTGCAACGGATACGCACGAAACAGGTGCAGACAAGGGGTACAGACCAACACACTGACCAAGTAATGAGGTGGCGCCTGTGATAAGTAATCATGGAGCACATGATAACTTATTATTAATACTACTTTTCGCGTAATCCAATTCGATGGTTGAATAAAGAAAGTTTGATTATGTCCCCTCCATCGAGGAGCGGTATTAAGGATATCTACCGTGCTACATATACCCAGCAGTATCCAGTAGTCTCAACCGAGTCATGGATGGGCAACATAGTCACCTTTAGCGAGTACCTGGTAGGGCACAGCAGCAGGGACAAGGTGCTACGGCGAGAAAACCCCATGGAAAGTCATATTCTCAAGCTGTGAGTGATAATCTGTTCGCGCTTGCTACGGGGTGTTTAGGTTTTGTAGTGACCTACAGAATCTGGCTTGTGCAGGTTTTATAGCGGTCTACAACATTTGAGACTTGTTGCATGCAACAAACTCCCTGTATACCTTAAGCAGACAAATAAGGGTTACTTACTGCTGTAGTTACCGTAACTCCGTGAAGGTGATGTATACAATCACGTTTTTTTTTTTTGTTCATACTCACAGCATACGTATAGCTGTGGTCCGCACCAGCGCGAACTCGTGTGCAACGTGCAGGGACATCATCGTCGTGCCGCCGTGTGCCCCCCGATTTTTTTTCGCCAGCAAAGAGAGGAAACCTCGAAGGACAAACGAATTCGATTTCGTACAATAATAATAGGTGAAGTGAGCTCGATTTCGCCCCAATACTCGTGCTGCTGCTGTGCTGCACGCGTTTTGCCGCACGATTATTGTCAGAACGCCAAAATGGATACCTGGTACTGCCTGCGCATGTCATGGGGGTATACCAGGCTAAATGAACCTTCAAGTAGGTGTTTGGTAGCAGGCACATAGACAGCAGCAGCAGCAGCAGCGTAGACCAGGTACGTAGCGACCAGGTTGTTGATCGAATCAGAGTCGTATCGGTGCTCCTTTTCATACCAGGTGCCACAAGCACCATTACTGCTGCATCCATCTGTACCCGGTGGTACATACATACATGCTGGTATGCACCAACCTCCTGTGACAATACACATCTATCTATACTATCTACTGCTGTTGTACTCCATAACTTGTATCCCTCCTTGAAGGAAGAGCCATGGGTGGGTGCGCTGGGTGCTGCATGTCGGGCGCCAGAAATACTCAAACCCCCTCACTACTATTGGCTCGGCTACGTAAGAACACAACACCAGTAATCAACACACATATTCATGCATACAGCAAGTTGTAGTAACACATACCAGGTAACAGCCAGTAGTATCATACCAAACGGAGCAGTACGGTGTACGTGTACGTGTAATACGATGTACGTACCTGGTACTACACAAATAATCCATACCGGCACACGGCAGTATTCATTCGTATTTATTTGTCCAGGGTACTCATACGAACATCATCAGCAGCACATACAGCGGTAGTGTACAGGCGTCTCTTAGCACTCGCACTTACTGTTCGTCAGTAATAATACTGCTGCTGCGGTTGTTGGTGGTGGTGCTGTTTATTGTACAGCAGTAGTAGTATTAATAGTACGGCAATTTACTGCCTGTACGCCTGTAATGACTGACTGGCATTATTTATTATTTGGGATTATTCCACATACATACAGGCAGTATCAGGTATATGCAATGCCACACAGGTTCACTACTTCGTACCAGGTTTGTATCGTAAAATACTTGATTGACTGCTGCTGTATTTATGATACGTATAAATACGTAGTGGTAGCGCGCGAGGGGTGAGAGGGGTGAGAGCGTTTGTGACGATGAGTGACTCGGTTGCCCCCCCTTAAGTATATACGAGGTACAGTATCGTTCATCACATCACAAAAAAACAGCAGTACCATCATTTTTCATCGCGAAGGTCAAAATGAAACCCATCTGAATTGATTGGATTCATTCCAATTCAATCCTCGATCCTCCGTTACTTGAAGTATCTTCGTACACTAACTTTCGTATCTAGGTACTACTATTAATACTGGTATTGAGTAACTGTACTGCTGGACGTTTAATGTGAACGCACGATACGAGTGAGTAGGTAGCGCACCATTTTTAGGTCGGAAACATCGTGCTTCCCAACCGAATGTTTGTTTTAATGGTTTTCGGATCTTCCTAGGGCTAGAGCACCTTTGTGTGACCACGGGCTCCTTGATTTGAGAGTTAATGGGAGAACAACTATTATTAATAATATTAATACAACAACCAGTTTTATACTCGTATAATAATATCATGATTCTGAAGGGAAGTACGGCGGTTTGATGCTACAACAAGTAGATTTGATGGAGGTGTACGTTTTCGATATTTTTATGTTTTTGACCCACACAGCAGCTACAAGCTGGTGCACGGAAGTGCAGGATGTGTCTCAGGTGTACTTTGGCAGGCAGGGTACGTACCAACTGCTGCTGCTGCTGCTGCTGCTGTAGCTGCCGAGGCTGCTTGCTGCTGCTGTATAGGTGTCGCATTTAGAACTTGTGGGTGGGTGGCTAATATCACATACATGTACATACATACATACATACCAGGTACCTCTCACCGATGGTTATTCTTTATTCTCCCTTTCTTTGTCATTTCTCTGGATCTTATGGTCAGCAGGGCGCTCGCAGCTCACACCTCGCACCCTTTCAGACGGAGCTCCCTTCTCAGGAGACGCCGAACGCCGAGGCTGTGCGGACCCTTTTCGTTTTAAAAATACCGATTTTTACGAATTCGCAGGATGCTGTTTTTTTTTTCTTCGAGGGTGGTAAAAATAGTACTGCTGTACCAGGTAGTGTGCCTTGTTATAGATATACCTGGTACCTGGTACATGTTTTTTCAGTTTTTTTTTTTTTGTACAAAAAATGACGAACTACTGCTGTAAATGTGTGCAAGTACTGTATTCGTACCAGGGTACGTACTTTGAATCGACTATAATACACTATAATACGTACCCACCACCAGTTGTACGTACTGCTGCTGCTGTCGTACGATCGTACTGCTGCAGTTCGTTTTTGCTACGTGTGATTGTATTATTGGACACAGCGATCGTAGAAAACGAAGGAACGGAGGAAGGAAGGGGGTACAACAGAGTCCGTCAGGTGCCGAGCTCACCGAGCGGGGCTGATGGAGACAGCAGGAGGGCACGCCGGGGGACGGCAGCAGAAGCAGCAGTAGCAGCAGCAGCAGCGGCGGCGCCCGCATGAAGTGGCCGTCTCCGAGAAGGAGAGCAGCTCACCTAGAATACCCCTTTGGAGCTTCCGCAGCCACACCACCACACACCCCTCTCTGGTTTCTGGTGCATGCGGCTGCAGACCTTCATACGTCAATCGATTCCGTTGGTTGAGAGACTCGTGGCAGTTTATGCTTGCTACTGCTGTCTGCTGCGAGGGCTGTGCGAACCTGCGATTCTGCGATTCTTCGGATGCCAAAGATGGGATTCCCCCCGATCGATCTTCATCTTGCTGCCGATACTCGTATTAATCATTATTAGTAATAACGTTTACTTACGCAGGCGTGAGCGCGCAAGGCGACCCGAGTGGTTCCCATTGAAGGCACACGTGCTACTACCGTGCTTGTAGGGTGCTTCATCTAACAACAGGCCGGTACCAGGTACAACACCACAACGGTATACGTACCTCGCACCCATCCCTTTACGATAGGAATATCCAAGAGCAGCAGGAGCTGTATCTGATGTGGGCTCTAAATACCTGGTATAACTACTGTAACAGTGCACCTACCAGTCAGTCTCAGTGTAGTCGTCCTTCTATCCAACTAGGTAGTGCACACCCACAGTCAGTGCCCGTCCTGGTTCCTTATCCTAGAGAGATACTTATTCTGTGGTTACAGAGACAGATAACACACTATAATATTAATAATATTGCACAACGACAGCGACAATAATACCTGTTAACCCTTTTAGAACCGCAGTCTCGTTATTATGGGGACAATTGGGGACAAATTACTTGAACTTTGACTGGTGTGTCCCCAAAACGGGACTGGAGTTCTAAAAGGGTTATTAATAGTAGTGCCAGTACCATCAGTACTGCCGTGTACAACAGCTTGTTCAAGCTTCTTGGTGGTCTTTAACCCCTTTAGTACCGCAGTCCCGATTTGGGGACAAACAATGCTAATTCCAAGTGATTTTCCTCAAAAAACGGGACTGTGGTCCTAAAAGGGTGAATTTAATGTTCGTTTTATTGTTCACGTACATGGTGTGTTGCCCGAAGCGAGAAGGCAGAAAAAGGCATATTCGGGCGTATCCTGCGTCAGTTATGATACGACAACACAGCGCCAACACGTCAGACGCTAGTCAATTGCCACACAGCAGCAGCAGCAGAGCAGCAGTCAGTTCCTCTTTTGTTTTTTGTGAAGACGGGTGAGTATTTTTTTTTACCGTGGGAGTCGAAGACTAGATATATATATGCCTTGGGGCTGTCTCGTAATACCCTGTATTAATAGTAATTTTTCCCAACTACTGCCGCAGCGGCGGTGGATTCATACAAAAAAACCACCAGGTAGGTAAGAGAACACGGCTGCTTGAAGCCAATCTTATTCCTACAATGTATTATAATAATAGCCACAACAGCAATATTTTTTTTTTTGTAGTAGTAGTTGCTGTTGTTGTTGATCTCGTCCGTGGTACATACTTTTAACAACGGTACCGGGTACGCACTATTTCTATAGTTACTGAGTGTACTATGAATAACATATGTTAATAGTATTAGCAATAGTAAATAAATGTAATATGGTTCCGCGCGCTCGTCGTATGATATCTCACATCATACATACGTACAAGAAGAGCATTTTACACGAAATCAACACAGCAGCAACGAACAATCAACGTAGACTTGACAGCGTATATATGCGTTGGTTTGTCGCACATCTTACAACTCGTACGAGTATATTCTTATGGTTAATAATGGTGCTCACTCGTATTAACTCGTACAGCGAGCGGTAGTAGTGCTTGTAAGTCGGGGAGGACGGGAGGACCCGTCTGCGTCTATTTATCCTGGGGGCCTCGTCTGTCTGCGATTTTTTTGTTTGGTTTGTTTCATTACCACTCACCTTGAAAGTCCCTCCTGCGTATTAAGCTTTGCGAGACCACCGCGGCAATGACCACGCGTGCAAGGTTGGTTCATTTGCGATGGCTTGCGATAGTGCATCCATGTGAGAACTCAAGGCCAGTAGTAGGCACAGCAGCGTGCTTGCTTTCTAAGCTACGAAAATCTGGATATATATAGTAACTGCTGTAAGCAACATACGATGATCGTTAACACTATCTACTAATTACTTACTCGTGTGGTAACTAATTAATACATCACGCCCCGAAATATCAACCAATATAGGCAAACTCAAAACAATCTAAAATCCATAAACGACAAAAACGGCGTCGAGAGTGAAATAGGAAGCCAGCAAATCGTAATTTTGATTGCTTTGCATTTTCCATGTTTCATATTTCTGTAGGTACGACAAAAAATATAATACGACTGCATACATACGTACAAAAATACCATGCTTCGGCAGCAGCTAGCTGCTGCTGCTTCGTGCGCGCTCCCGTGGTGATTCCCTCTTTTGCCCCCCCCCTTTTCTTATTCTTCTTTGAACTCGCCGACCTCACATACATTGTCATGGTAGCTAGGGCAGTACCCAGGGCCGTTTTTTTTTTAACCCGCCGACCTCCTACCCACGAACAGGGCTCCGTACTTAAAGTAGATGCCCTTCTTCCTTTCTATCTCAACCCTCCCCAGCCTCTGTCTTCCCAGTTCAACCAGCTGCACCCGTCGTTAACGCTGTGACCCTCTTCTCCATTATTACCTCTCTTCAAACATACATGCCAACGAACGGATGGAGAGAAAAAAAGAGGGGTGGGGGAAAAAAAGCCCACTCCGCGGATCTGAGCTACAACTACTATCATTGTTAAATAATAGGATGGAGAGATAAAAGAAGGACGAATATACAATGAACCGGATGGACCCCCCCCCCCCCCCCAGAAAACACTATTATTGTAACGAACGAATGGATGTGGTATGTTGGCAGCTATGCCCGGAAACGCTCAGAAACAGGAAATCGCGCATCTGTCGGGGGTGTGGACCCGACCGAGTGTTCCACACTAAAACGCACCCATGGTAATATTTTGGCGTCAGTCAAGGAAACACTTACATACCGGTATAAAATTGCCGTCAGTCAATATTATGGGTGAAAGCGCCGTCTCCTGACATTGTTGGTGACGGGCACGTGCATGGTGAGCGGATAATTATTTTTGTTTTGTACACGTATTCACGGCCTGTGTGCCTTTAGGCGCTGCTGAAGTGCCTTACGCGCCTTTCTTTCGCAAGGTAAAGCAGACGAGGAGGGGGGGCGATGATGCTATGCACCAAAATACCGCCGTTATATGTATGAATCCTCTAACAGCGGCTTAGGGGCCACCAACGAGGGGATCTACGGGCATGCTGTCAATCGTAGGGCGAGGAAGACCGAAAGGCAAAAGTCTAATGCATTTTGTAAAGGAATTTGATGATCAAGGTCGCTTCGCCCCCCTCTTCGCATTTTTATGGTATGTACGTCTGGGCCACCAAGTTGGTCTGTCTTATGGGCTATTAATATATATTATAGGACTACTGGTACGTACTACTTACTGTTGTTGTGGTGGAAAATACGCCAGGGGGAGTCAGGAGACAGCACTTCCAACCACTTGGCGGACAGCAAATCTTGCCTCGACACATGTATGTGCCTTGACTGACATCAAACTACTAGGTTTTAGTATCGGTCACTCGGCCCTACAGCCTTGACAGCGCACGTTTTGCTTTGCTTGACATGTCTCCCGACTTCTTTGCGGGTCGGGCTATTATTACGGGCTCGTGGGTGTTCGCAGGACAAACGGCAGTAAGTACTGGACGAAGCTTGATAGTGAATCTTCCAAAGGTAGCTATTTAGACACTCTGAGTGGCTCCGGAGTTTGTTGAGGTCCGCATAATATCGCGGAATAATGAAAAGGACCAAAGCGAAAGCGACGCAGCCCCGTTTCTCGCCCGTTTCTGGTCGGTTTTGGGTCCGGGTTGGGGTCAGGGATAGGGTCAGGGATAGGGTCAGGCTTAGAGGCTGGGTTGGATCTACGCCCGCGTCTTGATCTCACCAGGAAGTGCCTCCTAGCCTGAGAACGCGAACAGCCTTACCCCCACACAGATTCACTCTTCAACGTGTGTATGTCCACCCGTCCACCCTCTCGCAGAATGTGAACAATAAAAATTGATGGTGGGCTGATCGAGTGTTTTGTCCGTTGGTTGTTGGTCGTTGTTTGATTTGATCGGTTGATTGATCGCGATGGGGCTGATTGGTCGGCCGTTGGCAGGTTGCTACAATAGGTCAGAGACAAGGTAAACGTATAACATACAGGATGGAAGGAAATACGGCGGTATACGGCGGTGGCATCGTATCAATAGTGGGTTTTAGATACGCAAAATATGTCCTTGTGTCAAAGGTTGTTGTCCTGGTGTGCGATTGTCATGTTTGGTTGCGCGTGTCGCGAATGTCAAGCATTTGTGGAATGCTGCTGTGCTGCTGCCTTAGTTCGTGCTCTTCAAGGAAGGGTTTGCTGTTGTTGTTGTTCTTTTTTTCCGCTAGAATACTAATTAGCAAAGCCGGATGCCTTCATGATGATCGTGTGTACGTCATCATGAATCATCACGTGTACGTAGGGTGTGCCGCATTGCCTCTCTAAATCTTCCAGGAAGAGTGACCATCCGTCCCCGCTACTAATCATATTGGTTGTAGAGAGAGCTCTATGTACGGGGCCTACGTGTACCGTCTGTCTACTCGCAGAGCAAGTTACTGGAGAACAGAAACCTGCAGAGCAATACGTTCAAAATGAATAATGATTCAACCGCCGCCCACCCCCTGACCACCACCACCACCACTACCACCACCAACCACACCACCAGTGAGTGGGAGACATTTTTGGCCAGAACATGCTACGTACGAGAGCGCTCTTTACTACCCCGAATCGCCCTTAGTGACAGTAGTAGTAATACTGCAATACGATTGGTTGTCGCTCTCTGTACGGCGGCTGCTGTGTACGACGATTTTTTGTGACGTTTCCTTGCGCGCAGACTGGTCACGTACGTACGCGGGCGGAGCGAATTCGCACAACAAGTAAAACACGTGTTCTGATTGTCTGTTGGGTTTGTCGAATCACACGATGTTTTTTATTTCGACGCTCTGTTGTGACCCTCAGGAAGTATCCTATCCAGGGCAGCCACTCACTGCTGCCGTCGGCTTACAACACACACCTAGTCCTACCTACGTGTAACAACAATATAACCCTTCGCGATAGCTGCAGGTTGAACCATATAAACGCAATAGAAAGAACCGCACGCGCGACAACAGCAAGCAGTTTGTTACAAAGTACTTGCACCTCTTGGACAAATTTCTAATTTCCCACCACCAGGTAGATGCATGGTATGGGCGGTTTTCTCGACAATGGGGAGAGTGCCAACAACGACGCCGGGAGATGCGTATGCCTATGGAAATATACCCACGAGATCTTTCCGAAGCCACCCTTTCTTGCCGTTGTGTCCCCCCCTATGTTTTCGAGAGAAGCGGCCAACAAATCGCGTGTTCTCCTCTGCGTACAACTAATACTTCTACTACTACCCATGCTTATTGTCGGTTGAAGTTAACAACAGCTGGCCTGCCGGTTTCAGAAGCCGTGGGAGATTTTCAAACCACCATCGAAAACAAACATGTCTCTCACTGCTACGGTTTCCGCGTTGCTCATCATCGGCAGTATGGATATATGCCGAACAAACGCGAGCGATTGGTATCTATCATCGCTCGTGGATAATGCCCCCAGTCTTCATGCTGCAGCAGTACAACTACTACAGTACGTCATTGTTAGGTCAAATCGAGAGGCAGTTATTTTCATACTAAGTAGATCAAACTGCTACTCACACAGGTCTGGCACCTATCAATGCTATTGATGCCCACTATTTTACTTCGTGACGAAGTACGACCCACTACCCGTACCTTCGTTCTATTATAGAATACGAGTACGCAGTTGGGACCCTACGTCGTGCGATGCATGCAGCACGTATCGTTACGAGCAAGCATCATGATGGGATGATGGGTGGTTTGGCCACTCACTCATTCGTTGTCACGTTGACCACCAGGAGGGTGAAGTGCGGTGGTGGCGGTTGTGCTTTGCTTCGCCCTCTTCTGTCTTAGCCCACAGAGGCGATGCCAGCACAACTACACGGCAAGTGTTCGCTGCCCCACGCTTTCCCCCCTCGCCAATTACCTCTTGATTCTCTGCTGCTTGCAATATATATATGGTTTCGTACTTCTGACGATGGTGCGTGTGCACAGCAGATAGATGTGCGTGCCTTCTCGATGATGTGCATTGCAGCATCTGAGTGCGCGTATCAACCTCTCTCGATCTCTGCCCGACCACACCCATACGAGGACGTACTGCTACGTACAGCAGTAGTACTGAATACTCTCTTCCATGACACGTGAGACAAGATCCGGATTCCAGCCTTTCGTATGGAGATGCATCCGAATTTCAACCCCTTATTGCAGATATTACCCGCCCCCCCCCGCCCCCCCGCCCCCCCGCCCTCGTCCTTTATTCAACTGCCAAGAGCCCAGCAGACGCCCTTGACTCGTGACTCCTGACGTGTACAACTCGCTCAAGGGTTCTTGACTTTTTAAAAAGACATTTCGGACCAGCCTGCTAGATATCTGATGTCTGTTTTCGGGGCAATAGTATCATAATAATAGTGCACTGATACATACAAACATACATACATACATCATGTCGTTTTAAGGGGTTGGAACATCAAGTGCTTTGTTGGCTGTTGACTTTCGAATTGATATAAGTACATACTTGGAGTGTTAAGATCTGTCTGCCGTGTCTCTTGTCCTGAAAAACTCTATTAAAAATAGTCAAGTTATTTTGGGCCAAACCTCGGATTTATTTCTACGAAAGCATCTGTCTGAGTTTTTGCGAGTAATATAATGTAATATCATGACCAATCGTCCAAAGGTATTACACACCGTCTTACCTATAATATCATGGCACATTACACATACAAATAATATGCCAGGTATTCGGCAGGCACCGCTGACTACTGCTGTGTACCCGTTTTAAGACCATTCGGTGTAAGACCTTGAAAACGTTATGAATACGTACGTAGCACGTAGACATGGTGGGACCAGTTAAATTTAATCGGCTTCTAAAAAACTACTTGGATATAATACAGGATGTTTTCTCAGTATTAATATTAATAAATAAATAGTAAAAAATGAGACCTCCGTTCTTAGATAAGACCGCCGTTTTTCGGCTTGTCACGCGGGGGTCTTAAAATGGAATACATAAGCTATACTTAGGTAGAAATGCGTGCTACTGGTGGTATTGAGTTGTTAAGGGATACAGCATTTAATATTAGTAATCAGAGGACCCACCCCGCGCACAAAATCCTTACATTCCAGTGTTTTTTTAATGATGAGCATACTTGGTCCTGATTAGTACTCGTATGCTCCCCCATGATAATATTAGTTTCATGTACCGTTAGTGTAGGCATGAATAGATATTTGTACGTATAATATGTACATATCGTTCTGCTGCAGCTGTAGTAGCAACTCAAAATAATGGATACCATATATATGTCGGTATTTCGAAGTATTGCGAAGTTACGCGCACCGAATGTGTACGTCGTACGCACATTTTTTATTTATTATAATATGATGCATACATGCAACATGGAACCCACACCAACCAACCAGAACACGTTTGTTTGCTGTGTTCTTCACCATTCCTTGTGGGTTTGCTGGCCTATACGTACAGTTCATACTTGATGCCAGGTTTTCTCCATGAAGCCTGGCTGACCTCGTTTCTGCACCGATACGTACTCACTCGAATTCCCACTCTTCTTGCCTACAGGAGACCCCCTACTGTATACAAGAGATACAAGTATATACCTCCTTATATTTTTCAGTCAACCACGTTTTGACTGTTTCTCGTAATCGTACTGCGATCATTGCGGAGACCGTAAATGCGTCTACGGACAAGTCTATCTTATGTTGGCCTTGTCAATACTACTACTGGTACATATTTTAGTGCATATGCTTTGCCCCCCCCCCCCCCCCCGCGTTTCTTGGTTCGGGAGAATGGGTTGCTGTTTTTTCTGACACGATTAAGAATAAATATTATACATATTTATGTCCCTTTTAACCCCCCTCCTCTGGCCATACATGATACCGAGTACCGCCCCCTCCCCCCCCTCTGTTCGTTGGGGGGTGAGAGGGTGTTTAGTGTATTGTCTGAAGCAACAGTAATATCACGAATTTTAGTCCAATTGTCGACCTCCCCCCCTTCCCTCCCCCGTTTCTCCGTTCCGTAGCGGGGAATTAATTTTGTTATTATTATTGTGTTACAGTGGACGGCCGCAGTTAGTTAAGAAACACTATGTTGAGAAAAATAGGCTCAGATCGGCACGAACAATTCGAAAATTAGGTCTAGAAACACAGCTCAGCAGTTGGACCAACTCTAAATCCCACACAAAAGAGCTAGATCAGGGTCGGAAAGAAGACATCGAGCCTGGACACCACATTTTTCACATCGGACCCCCATTGTATGTGATATGACTGTATGCACTATTACGGGGGGGCGTATTAAATAGAACCTACGGTACACACAAAAACCTATATATTTCGCTATTTTCGCTAACAATATTTGGTCCTATTAACTATGGTCCCCCGTAATACTATACCTGGTATTACGTAAGTACATGCGTCCCTTTGCCGACTCCCCCCCCCCCCCCCCGTTCAATCGTTAAGGGATATATTCATCGGAACCCCCCCGCTGCACATATTATGGGCGTACAAATATTCTTCCTTGTGGAGACGTTGGACAATGTAGCGCACCCTTAGGCGTATCGAACTGAGAGGTTATCGACACCTTGTAGGGTATGGTGTATGGTGCATTGTTCAAACGTTTCCACGATGTTTTGTTTACGCCCACAGTATGCAAGGGGGGGGGAGTCCTATTAATAGTCACCTCCCCCGATATGCATGGCGACCGTAGCCGTATGACCATAGACTTTCGCATCCCAACAAATGCCGGAACGGAATACGTCGGGTTTTCACCGACCAGGCCCGTTTAATCGTTGGGGGGGGGGGGGGGGTGAGTATTTGCGTAAAGTTATTACTACATACCATATATAGCCCTTTTGCCGCCCGCCTCCTCTTTTTATTCGCCGGGGGGGGGTGAGCATTTGTGTGATCTGAAACAAAAAATATGTCGTACGCATTTAGTCTCCCTTTACCGACCCCCGCTTTTTCGTTGGCGGGGTAGGTTGCTGTGTGACCTGACGCAATAAGAATACGTCTTTTAGTCCCATTGCCCATCCACCCCTACCCACCCCCCATCGTTCGTCGAAAAATGAGTTGTTGTAGGATCTGAGACAAATATCAGTACGCACGTTTGATCCCTTCGCCGACCCCTCCCTCCTCCCCCCGTTTCGCCGTTTTGGCGGTCAGTGGAGATCTGCGACGCCAATACGACGTATTTTGTAGTTCAGTCCCTTTTATGACCAACCCCCCGCCCACTCCTTTATTCTTCCGCGGGGTGGGTGGGTGGGTGGGTGGGTGGGGAGTACACACTGTCATGCATGGCCGTAGTCGTATGGTCGTATACTCTCGTATCCCTTCAATACAATGCCGGGACGGAGCACGTCGGGTTTTCACGGGCCAGGCAGACCTTGCTTGAGGGTGTGTGTACTCATCATCATGTATGGCCGTAGTCGCTGGACCGTAGATCCTCGCATCCCCACAATGCCGGGACGGAGCACGTCGGGTTTTCACCGACCAGGCAGGAATTGCTCGCACCAAGCGCGAAGTGCCGTGGGGTGTTGGGTGAATCAGGGCAAGCTGCACCCTACTAAAAACCGCTCGTGAGGCGGCCTTGCACATGGACGACAGCATCAATTAAATTATTTATTTTCAGGTGTGGCCACTTCCAGACACAGCAATGGGTTTGCTATGTGACTGCCGTGCGGGTGCCCTACCATATACCAGGTACACGCTAACAGGTACGCGACACGATCGTCCCCATTGTGCGGAGTTAAATTTCTCCCCGCACAAACAAAACGATCTAACTCGACCGCCAGCCGTCGTGAGACCGCTAAAAAAATAAAATAAAACGGTACCCTGGTTGTCTAGCTCGTGCAGTGAGAGGCTCGTTTTACAGCGTCATCGGCAACCGACGGCAACCCATCCAATATATATATATATTATGTGTGTGTTCCGGGTATGTTATTAGGGGTGGGTGGCATTGCGAGATATGACTGCTGTGCGTGTAATTCTACAAAAAAACGCATTGATCTGTTATTCGTTGGTTGGTTGATTGGTTCATTGATTGATTGCAGGGCGGCGACCGTGTAGTAGTAGTACTTCGAAGTATGGTTGATCGTGGGTTTTCTGTTCCTCCAGGATTTTTCGGCGATGTGCTCAAGGTTTGATAGTAACGCCGCGTCTCTCTCGCTATGGGGGCAGTATGTATATATATAGTCATGGCAACAACATCGGTAGCACATACATGCCGACGAATGGACACACCTAAAATATCATCATCCTCAAAAAGAAGCCGGCAAGTTCCGGGTTTCGGGTCGAACGGCGCAACAAGACCACCACCACACCCACCACCGTTCGTCCTATCAACGGAAAGCAAGCGACTCTTGACACCATCACCAGTATTCGGTGTATGCTCTAGTATGCTGACACTAGTGTATCCGGTACCACTGCTGCAACCCAAGCGAAGTGTATCCGGACTGGATCTCTGGACATGTGACGACACGGAAAAAAACTGGCTCTTTTGCCATCAACGAATCTGGCTATATTTCTCTCTCGCCGATGAGCCAAAATGCACTCTAGAGCTTTGTTCACGTGGATCAAAATCTCTCGGGCGCGTGATGTAGACAGACCCCCTGAGCTCTGAGAACGCCTGCCTGCCTGAGGTTAGTGCCCAGCATACCCATTTGTTTTTACAACTATTATTAGGATCTATTTACTGCCACTGTGCTCTGCACATGGCAGAAATATGTATACCACAGAACGTAATGAAACAGACCCAAGACCTTCGACACCGTCGGCTGTGGGCATCGAACGACACTGCCGGGATCAGAGGGGTATTCGCATTGGGCATACCCTTCACCGCGAGCGACGACATCGATCCATCGCCAGCGACGGAGCATGGAGGGGCCTGCGATACCCACGGACCCTAATCCCATAACCCTAGCTACCGGTATTTATGGTAAAGTACGCTACATACGGCAGTGCCTGCTGCTTTGTGTCAGGAACCATCAAGGGCAACGAGGACGCTGATGAAGATGATGATAGAGACGAGATGCTTGGCGTCTCCTTTTGGGGTAGCGATGATCGAGTTGCCTGCCTTGGGGTTACTTTTGCTACTACTGCCGTAGGCACATATACACAGGACAACATACATACATGCATATCATACGCATGTATGCGCACGCCCGTACCGTAGCCTGCCGCCGCAGGAGTTACGTAGTTGTACTGTTGTAGCACAAATATTGCTACCACTACTTCTACCATTATTACTATACTGCTACTACTGCTACTGCTACTACTACTACTACTACTACTACTACTACTACTACTACTACTACTACTACTACTACTACTACTACTACTACTACTACTACTACTACTACTACTACTACTACTACTACTACTACTACTACTACTACTACTACTACTACTACTACTACTACTACTACTACTACTACTACTACTACTACTACTACTACTACTATCAGGCTACTACTACTACTACTACTACTACTACTACTACTACTACTACTACTACTACTACTACTACTACTACTACTACTACTACTACTACTACTACTACTACTATCAGGCTACTACTACTACTACTACTACTACTACTACTACTACTACTACTACTACTACTACTACTACTACTACTACTACTGTAGTACTATAACACTGCCTATGTTGTTGTTATATACCGGCACGAAAGCATCATTTTATGTAATATATTATAGTCACCACCGCTTACTGCCTTTGCTTGCGGTAAAGCTTTGTTTTGAAGTACGTGCACTTTTATGTCCTTCGTCATGTCTGCCCCACCAACCAGGCATGTTTTACGGGGCTGCGTACAGTATTCCTGATACAGCAGAGGTTCACCCTTTTAGGGCAAACTCCAGTCTCGTTTTGGGGACAAACCGCTCAAATTCCAAGTGGGTGTGTCCCCGAAACAGGACTGCAGTTACTAGTACTGTACTTCCCACTAATATAAAGGACAACCGACGAACAGGCTCAGAATGAGGGGAACCATGGCCGGAAGGGGGCGGGGGTATGGCGTAAATATCGCCGTTATTATGTTTTTGTCGAAGAGTATTTTGTCTAAATTTTACCTATTTTCCTAATAATAATCGAAATTCCTGTTTTTTCTAGTACTTTCTGATCTTCTTGATTTTTCTGTCCACTACCAAAAAAATGGCGTTCCCGACAATTCGTCCTCTGATAATGTTCCGGATTTATAGGAAACATTCCGTGTTTTTCCTCTTCTTTTAGCTTTTTTTTCCCCAAGAGAAAAGCAAAACCAGGGGGGGAAATATTTTTTCATCATAAATAATGGGTCTAAAATGAATACCTATATATATATACAGTAAGTACTGAATGTTTATTCGCACATGTACAGTGCCGCTCCACAGAGTGCCAGGCTTGGAATTTTGAATAGTACAAGAAAACTCTCAGCCTAGTCACGGCCTAAGCTCTACGAACGAAAGTCGGTCTCTTCCTGTGGCTGGCCTGGGCCAAAGCCACCATGACACCACTGCCGTCAGACGGTACTACAACGCAGTAGTAGTATTATAGTAGTAGTAGTAGTAGTAGTAGTAGTAGTAGTGGTAGCAGTAGTAGTAGTAGTAGTAGTAGTATTAGTAGTAGTAGTAGTAGTAGTAGTAGTAGTGGTAGTAGTAGTAGTAGTAGTAGTATTAAAGTAGTAGTAAGTAGTAGTAGTAGTAGTAGTAGTAGTATTAGTAGTAGTAGTAGTAGTAGTAGTAGTAGTGGTAGTAGTAGTAGTAGTAGTAGTAAGTAGTAGTAAGTAGTAGTAGTAGTAGTAGTAGTAGTAGTAGTAGGAGGAGTAGTAGTAGTAGTAGTAGTAGTAGTAGTAGTAGTAGTAGTAGTAGTAAGTAGTAGTAAGTAGTAGTAGTATTATTAGGAAAAACGTCCTCTCTGGGACCGAAATATGAAAGCGTAATACCAAAATATGTTTTGCCTTCGCTCTCACACCCAGAGTAAGAAAGTCAGCCTGAACCCGATTTCATGTTTCTTGTGAGAGAGGCGGTACTACAGCAGTATACACCCGACCGCCCACCCGCACAGACAGTCGCAAATTTGTTTATTATTCCGTTCTCGGCTAGGAGAGGTCGTTCGCACAGTCTTCCGACCCAGTCGACAAATCACTATTTATTACGGGGGACCATAGTAAATAGGACCAAATGTTGTGTTACTGTAGTAAAAATAGGTAAAAAATGAAAGCTTTTTGTGCATATCGTAGGTCCTATTTACTACTACTGTATGGCCCCGCGCAATAGCACTCAACACACACTCCTCGCACTCGATTTATAAGAGCACCAACAACAACATCAGCTGTGTCCTTTGACGAACGGAGTCACAAACTTGCCACTTGAGCAGTTGAAAGCTTTGGGCGTCTCGGGGTAGAGGGCAGTATGTTCATCGACCAGCTGGCAGCTAGTGTTGTGGGGGGGAGGGATGGTGGGTCGATGGGAAGGAAAGGATTGGTGAAGGAACACCTACTCCAAATCGTCTCGGTGACTACACAGGTCGCCATTTCGAGGAGGGTATCGCGATTTACACTCCCGCCTAGGAGTCATCAGGAATCAAAAAGGAGCAGGGGGGCGGGAGATGACAGATCCACACCGATGGCGCATGGGGATGGAGCTTGGATGCGGCTTGGGACTTGAACAATAGAGTAACGAGCACATATTAAGATGTAGGAGGGAGCAAAGACAACACATAGAGTATCATCAATAACGCATAGAAGGAAGCACGCATATAATATAGATATACCTTGTGCGTGGGTTTCCTTTGTATACGGGGATTTCTTCTTCTAGGAATGTTTTGATTGATCAACGTGGAAGTTCATGCTGCGCATTGTCGGATGGCAAGCCTAACTAGAACAACTACAACAATGACAAACAGTAGAAGAGCTCGTATATATTTTATAGCACACGGTACAATACGTACAAGACAGACACACAGCTGCAGTAGTAGTACAAGAAGAGCAATGACGTGCGACGAGTACTTTTGTTTTAAGGGCGGCGGTCACATGGCAATGCTGTTACTCATCAAGACACCGAAGGGTAGCTAATAACATACCTGGTACCAGTTTAAGTAAGCAAGGCTCACCACCCAGCATCCTCCATCGCACAACTGACCCCCAAGTCACATGTTTTCTCGTTGAGAATCCGCACACGTAAGATCAGCGAGATCAAGCGAGAGTAAAAGTACGTACACATACATAAAATACATACACGTAGCAGTAGTAGTACGTACATATACCGGCACTACTCGTACGGCACGTCGTACAATTAGTACCTGGTAAAGGACGATTTAATGTGAAGACAACAACAACAACAACAACAACAACAACAACAACAACAACCTGGTATGCGGTATGTAGGCTGTATAGGCGGGGTGTCCTTGGGAACCCAACATATACGATTCTCATTTATCAATATTAATAGCAATAATAATAGTCGTACACCAGGGGCGCCCGAACAAAACATGGAAAAATAATGCCCTGCCGCAGAATATTTCTTCGCTCGCCCACAGGGGGGGTCACTAAAACCGAGTGAAACTACATGAAAATAAAGAACCAAAAACGTGTGTTCTTATTTCCACCTGTGATGACAAAACGGTCGGTTACAATGGTTTCTCCTCCACATTCTGACCTCTGGGGGTGTGGTGTGTGGTGTGCCGTTTCTTCTCTTTTTCACGAGCGCCCCTGCGTATGGTAGAACAACATGAAATTATATTACCATACAAATCATCAACAGGTAGGTATGGATGTATGCATGTGCCCCGTTTTGCCCATGTTGCACCTGCGTACGAAGTGGGAGGACATTGGCCCGCCAGTCCTTTGAACCAAAAGTTGCCCGAGGCAATTTGTTGTTGTACTTACTGCTGTAGTGAGCATGATATATATATACATAGTATCAATACATACACACTTATTACATACATACACATGCTGTACCTGGCAACAAACAAAACACACGTACTTAACGTGCAGACCCTCTATCTGCCGCAGCTTGCCTGTTTTGACCGTACCGTGAACGAACCCGTCATTTATTGGCCAAGAAGAGAGAGACCGCCCCGAATGAATGGTGGGTCTGTCTTGTTTGGCAACGTTAGACTTGTTGGTTATTGTTGCTGCGAACACACAGCAGCAGCAGCAGTAGCGGTCGTAGTACCGTACATGCAACGACGAAACCACAAGTGTAGCAGGTAACAACAAACTCAGACCAAATTTTGAACCTTGACACCGAAAGGCCGAATACACATACATACACCTGCGCATACCAGTATATGCACGAGTTCGTGGCCTTATTTTTGTTACTAGTGAGTGGTCAGATTTTACAGATTTTTGTGAACCCCACAGTACCTACCTACGTACTCGGCCCGCGGCCTCCAGACTACTAGGTACACGGTTCGTACATCATGGATCTGATACACCGCAACGCGGCCATGTGGTGCCTCCATAAATGAATGGTTGATGTTGTTGCGGTTGTTCGTGTTGATGTGCTCGCATTAACTCATCGCCACAATGCAGTACGTGGCCACACGGCAGGCTCCAACACCTCTGGACTGTGGAGCGGAATATTGTCTCAGGCTGACGGGGGGAACACATTAAAAAAATAAGATAAAATACAGAAGGGAGGTAGACTTGGTGCATGGGTTTCCTTTTGTTTCCGAGGTTTTTCTTCTTTCGGGGAAGTTATGAGTGATCCATGTTGAAGATCATGCTGCACATTGATTGTCGGATGGCAAGTGAAAGAATAATAATAAAATAGAGCATATACTATATAACTGCCGTAGTAACTGCAACACACCCTATTTTACCCCAGAAACTGCAACACACCCTATACCCCAGACAAAACAAACGAGATAATACGCAGACTTGCAGGCTCGCAAGTATCGCCGAGGCGCTGCTCGGCTGATTCTCCACTCACGCTCGCAACATTTTTTACGTCCATCCATCCCTTCCACGCGCATGGCAAGCGAGACATAGGAGGCAAATAGGCTTGAATTTCCGCTACTGTGCGTGCCTAGCGCACCATCCGCTGGAGGCAGTGTGCGGCTTAGCGCACTTCGAGGTCCCATTGCAATCTGGGAGAAAGGATCTTTAGGTTGACAGGCTGTTCAGGTGTTTTAGTTCCTGTTGGGATCAAGGTACGGGCGAAGACCCAACCCAACCCCTGACTCTATCCCTAACCCTAACCCTAACCCTAACCCTGACCGCCCCACTTTTCGCCGTAGGACAAACGTTTTTTGTCCGTCTCGCCCGACCTCCACATAATTTGGCTTTTGAGTTTGCTTCCTCCATGAAAAATGACTTCCAAATCCAAGGACGGACGGACGTGAACAAACGTGCATGGACGTTGGATTTATTTCTTCGATGCAGGCGGATTTCATAACCTGAACTAATGATGCATATTTTTGAGGCTCTGTCTCTGCGGCGAGAGAAGGCAGAGGTGGCAGCGAGGTGTCTGAAAATATCACTTGTAAAGAAGAAGAAAACAGATTGTTAGAAACTTGCGCTTACTATATGGCCAATACGGAAAGAATGTTGATCTCAGAGATCAAGAGGAAGAAAATAAATTCGGAGAGGAGCAAAGAGGAGAGGAGTGCTCGAGGACTTTCTTAATAATCCGGGACAATGCCCATGCTACGGGCCGTTGTATTCTACCGTAACCCGTGCTGCTCCCTGTAATAATCGCTACAGTAAGTTCCAACAGCCTTCCCGGCATCGTTATTTATGGTGATGCATTGGACTTACAATATACCGTACTACGACTATTACAGACTCGTAATCTATCCGCATGTTGCATTTATCCGAATATCCAAACTTAAGATACTCGTGTACTTGTACCAGTGCGTAGTGACTCCTCATCACAATAGATACGTACCAGGTATGGATCTCAACGTCGATATGCAAACAGAAACCCACTCCCTCCATGAATTGGAAGTGAACAGTAGATTTAATGATACCTTCCAGCAATTTCCATGGAAAATTTCATCAACTTCTATGCAAGCAAATTTACTTCCCACTAACACCTGGATTTACTGCCGCGGAAGTTGTTCAAGCTTGAAGGGAATCTGTCTCCTTAGGATACTCGACCAAATTTCCTACTGCCCTATGACCGCTTGGTACCTTGACCACGCAGCGGGCCCTCCGCTCGGCACCCAGCTCCCACCCGCAAGGTACAGAATGTAACTCACCCTCGAGCCGCCGGAAGCCCACCAGTCACCCTTATCTCAGGAACCATGGGAGTAAACACACTTCTATGAAAGCAGAATAAATTCCATGGTAAAATGTTAAACCCATGGGAGTTACTTCCATTCGGTAAACTTCCAATGAGTAAAAATTAGTAAAAAATATTAAATCCATGGAATTTAGTTTCACTTTCATGGAAGCATACATCTTACTCAAAGGAAGTAAATTTATTTCCAATAGAAGTACGTGGTAACTTCCATGGGAGTTTGTACGAGAAGCGAAATTATGAGGTGGGTGTGATGGAGTAGCACACTGTGTTGAATAGCCGCATCTTCGATCCCTCTTCCCGATGTTGGGATGACATGGTCATCATCGTTTTATCGCCGAGTGATCTGCATCTACGACTATTCAGGGTGGGCTAATGTGATGGAGTAGCACATCCATAGTATAGGAACGTATGTACCCGTATGCGGATCTCTGTATGGCTGCACATAGCTCTTTGCAGATACCAGACATACCGATAGACGACTACTATACGGTTGTATTCAGAAACGTAGAACTATATATGTAGGCGAATCTTGTTAGGTTATGTGTATCGCTTAGGGAATATTCTCCGGAGCAGCTTAGACATCCCCTTTGCTCGCAGAACATGCGGTTATAAGTCCGGGAAGCTTCTGTATGACAACATTTCGGTCGGGAACATTCTGTTATAGTTGGGAATCTTCTGTGGGACAACGTCCCGGTAGCTTGTATCTGCATACAGGTTGGGTTTGGCCAACATCTGGGCCGAGTTGTGTCCCCGACGATGCCCTCCTTACTCACTCGAGTTCTCCCACCTTCCTCTCAACCCACTTGAGGAGCAATATTAAGAAGTTCGCGAACTACAAACAGCGTGCTCTACCCAGCACCGACGTCCATGTGCCCCTTACCAGCTTATATCTCTGCACCCCTCTTCACATGGACCTGTTTCGCTGCACGCGACGCACATTTTGAGTAAATACACGCACTTTTGTCGAAATCCTTTGCTCCAGCGACCCTCCGGGGGCTCTCTGAGGTCCCGGGCGGGTGTCCGTAGCACGTGCTGGAGGTCTAATTTTTTGTATCCTTTGCGCACCGCACGTTGGTGTGTTAGGCGGGCTCCAGCAGATCTTACAGCCTGATACGTAGCAGCGCGGAGAGTTAGGAGTGTTATGCACCATAAATCGCGCAAGCTTACACACGCCAATGCCTAATTATTTGGCGAGGCGTGGCCTGCACTTAGGAATCGGGGTCCTGCCAAAGCGGCGCAGCCGCATTTCCGAGCTTGTGCTGGGCAATTGGCCGAATGATGATTGCGCCCTGCGTGTTGGGTGCCATGACCTCACCAATGCGGCGAACGAGTTGAGGCACCCCCCATTGGCTGCACATGTGGAGGGGGTTATCTCTGTATTCCCTCATTGGCTCCAAAATACGCGCGGAGAGGGGGGGTCCCACAATGTTGTCCGTTGCGCAAACCAACCGTATACCCCCTTTCCTTTGGCTGCAAAATGAGAGGGGGGGGGTCCCGCCATTTTGTCCAATGCCCAAAACAACCAACCGAATATAACACCATGCATCAAGAACACCCCCATTGTCTACAAATAGTTGGAGAGGAAGGGTGTTTTTCCACATCCACTAAAAATGAGAGGAGGGGTTAGTAACCCCCTTCTTGCCACTGTAAAACACCATGCATCAAGCACCCCCCGTTGGCTTACAAGATGGGGAGGGATGCCCCCCCCAGTAGCTACAAATGGAGGGGGGGGTGTACTCATGTGTTGCCTGTCTTAGTCATTTAAGCATTGACCACGCATCCCTTTGGAGACGGAGCACCGCTCCTACTCCTAATAGAGACACCTCCAACAATTGGGCGCTCATTACGTTGTTTTCATTTACTGCAAAAAAAACGTATCACTAATAATATCCCCTTCTTGTTAGGCCGCCTGTGGCCACCATCTATCTCCTAGGATAGCGATCGTTTTTTCGCTGCTATCTAGGGTATCAAACTCCTCCATGTCACATTCGTCTATTTCCCTCATGTCCTCTTCTAACACATCTAGTTCCTCCTTGTATATTTCACATTCTCCTACTACTATGTGAGTTCTACTCTCTATTGCTTTCCCAAACGTGCACATCTGTGCATCTGCATCCTCCTCCTACCGGCTACTGGTATACCAGGTATCTCTTCCTTCTTTCTGGCAGATCCAGGTCACCTACACAAAAACGCAGTTTCGGCGTTTTCGCGAAGTCCATTGGTCCGTGCTAATATGTTTTCGTTCCTATTCCTTCCCTCAATCCCCCGTATATCTCTAAGTGTTTCGCCGATTCTACCTTGCTTCTTAACGTTGGCCTTTCCCTTCTGTATCCTTTTTTCTACTTCTGCATTGCACCTCCCAAACGTCCGGCGGACGTCACCTCTTCTTTGTTTCCCCCTATATCCTTCCATGCGTTCTCAACGCCATCCTACTTTATCTTCATTACAAACAACTGCTGCGCATTTCTTGACGTTCGCCGTCACCCTCCATTTCCTAGTGTATTCTAGCGCCTTCCAAACGGAGGGGTCCCTCGACTGGCTACAAGCGGGGGAGGGTGTATCCTCCCTTTCTTTGTCCAGTGCTCGAAACCACCGAATCACACCATGCATATATATATGATAAAATACTGCCACAGACCGCACCACCAGTGACGCGTACTGCCGTACCAGGCATCATGTGTCTGCGTAACGTACGCACGATGATTGCGCTGCCGCCGTATCCATAAAATACCTATTCTCTGATAGTTATCATACACCATGCTGTTTTGCGGTGGTGAGATCGTCGCCAACAGCAGTGCAAAACGAGCTTCAAGAGTGGCTCATCGTGGAAACAAACACGACCAGCAGAAGAATCGTGCGTGACACCAATCAATGTGTGTGTGGCAACATAAAAAACGCGGATGGACGTCAAACGTCGCGATTTTGGAAGCCTGCACCTCACCCAAAAACCGAAAAGCCTGCCATGGTCTTGATCGTGTTCACGCGTATTAGCTGTAAACGAAGTAGTACGAGCATGATCTACTAATACTTTGGAACCAGACCGCAAGTTTTCCAGCCAACCGTAATAATAACAGCAGCGAAATCAGCAGCAGTTTGTTGTGCGCGTACGACCGTAAAGTATCAACGAAGTATGGTACGCTACAGATGCATCTAGTACTACTGTAGTACATATTTCTATGTTCTGGGTATTTCATACATCGCGGCAGGCATCAGGTGCAGTTTCACACGTACGCAGAGTTTCCTCCATTCCGGGTTGACCAGGCGTACTAACTCTCCATACTGCTGTCCATACTGTCCCTGGTGCTGCCGTCTTTGCTTTTGCTACCGAAACCACAACAATACTTCGGGCCTCTAGGCCTATATCAACGACACCTACCTGGTACCAGCAGGCAATCGCGTGCGGTTCGCTCGTTCGTGTGTTTTCTCTACTATACTCGCTCAGCTGTGCGCGCTAAGCTGATGACGAACGATTGCCACTGGCCTTCGTTCCTGTGCTCTTTCGTGTTGACGCTGTCTCCAGAAGAAGCCATCATCCTTTCCCATCGGCGATCGTGAGAGAGACATGGATAATTCTTCAGACCACAGCGGAACCGCGATAACCAAAATGCTACACACTCATTGTTATTGTCATGATTGTTTGTGGGGACTCCTTTCGAGCTGTTCGAACGCGATCTATCTCCTATGACACCCACTAAACCGACACAGATCACAAAGAGCAGCACAGCATCAACCAGCGCTGAACAACACCAAGAGGGCCCATCTGTACGCCGTTGCAAATAAATTAGGGGTGACCGCTGCTGCTGTTGCCGCTGCTGTGTGTGTTTTTATAGAATCCCTTTTCGAGCTGGCTGAATATCATTGAATTGGAACCTGCCTTGAGACCACGGAAGGAACAGATTCTGGCGACGAGACAACAACAACAATAACATCCACAACAACCCGCCGTCAACTATCTATCAACGCCACATCGTGTTGACGAAAGTTAGTTACAAAATATCCTGCTGCGCGAGTTCCTAGCCAAAGCTATACGTACCTGATGCTCTGTACATATATTTAAGAATTTGTTCCTACTCATCGCTCGGTAAATTCATGTCCAGCGTACACCTACGAGCACCTCCGCCGGGGCGTTTATGCCCCCAGTGCCATTGTATTATCGCAGGAAATCTACTCGTACAAGCGTATTCATTCGAGAGTGCCTTGTTTTCCCCAGGTGATGGAGATCGTTGTATTGAAAGGACGAAAAAACTAAGACAATAATTCACCCGCCGTTTTTTTCCAGACCCCGAGCAAAAACGAAACTTCGTTTCCCCCGCGATTTTCTTGTATACCTGGTATATATTATAAAAAAAAATGTTTTAGCGGTATCCTAAAAATTGTTTTTCGGTAAGGATCCCAAATATTTAATGAATGGCCAACTATTTATTGGTGTACTGCAACAACTCAGAAAACCGCATTCTAGGCTGTTATAGACACCCTATCCAAAAAACCAATCGTGGAGGGTGTTGTAGTGATAGGCTATGCGAACATGATACAACTTGATCAGGTGAAAACATACTATTAATAATTCTGCACGGAGTTAAAAAAAAACAGTTTTTTTTTGTCCTTATGTAGCACAAAACTGAAACTGAGACGGGTAAGAAACAAACAAAACCGAAGAACTTCAAACTCCGTCCAGAATCAACATTTATTTTCCAACCAAACAAAACAACAAGTTGCATGGCGATCGTGCAGTCTAGCAATTCAACTCTCCACGACTACTTTTTGAAGATGGTGTCTAGAATAGTCTATTGATACAAAGTGGTTCATGAGCTGTTGAAATGCAACTATATGGATGTTTGACCGTTTGGAATCCGTCCGTCCCCGTTAAAAATCACGAATAGATACCGCTACGTAAAGCGATGCAAATAGTAAAAAACACTTGTCGGAGAAGATATTTTTCGTTTTTATGTTGACGGCATCTTTGGAAGCAAACGGCGGTTGAATTCTTGGCTTGGTTCTTTCAACTGCCTACAGCAGTAAGTACACAATGTGAAGGTCTTAGTCCGTTGGGCTAAAGGTAAAAGGATAGCCAATCGCCTACCCAATCTAAGCCTCATAACACTCTCCCCCCCTGGAACGGACCGGATTTTAACGGGTCGACGCGCCACCACACGCGGTTCCAATTTCTGGGGATCCAGAAGCATTTTTCAGGTTCTTGACATGAGGAAACTCACTTGATCTTTGAAAAAGCGATTTCATGGTGGTCGTGAGATTCGAACTCACGACCAACAACCCATGTCCTGCCGTCGACGCCATTTGTGAAGGTCTTAGTCCGTTGGGCTAAAGGTAAAAGGTTAACCAGTCGCCTACCCAATCTAAGCCGCATAACAACAACCAACCAACCGCCCTTCCTGAACCCAATGGGATACTAAACAATACGAGTAGATTATTCTAGCAGATTTTGGCGTCGGATAATCGACACCTTCAGGTAGGTAACGACCGGCTGCTACGTACGGTACTGTCACTCGACCAACAGCTACCAGTACATACAGCCAATAATAGTTGGTGACTCAAGTCGTCCCGACTCGCAGCCTTACAAAATGCAGATTAACATCTTTAGAACCGCAGTCCCGTTTTGGGGACAAATTACTTAGAAATACACTGGTTTGTCCGCAAAACGGGACTGCGGTTCTAAGAGGGTCAAGTAGCAACGCGACAGTCGTGTTGGCAAACAACTACGAACCTACGGCCCCGTATTGGAGTGGATTCGCCACCTGTGGGTTTCTTGCCATAAGTCGGCGGTATTTGAAGAAAATTTCGTGCAAGGGGACCTCCGCTACCGGAGACAAGGCTCTAAATATGGACGAGGGCAGATTTAGGAGTCGGCCAGTCGGGGGCCTGAAAAGAATCACTGCCTGTTACGTACGGTAAAACCATTAACAACCACCTGTACCTATACAGCCAGTAGTTGGCGGCTTAAGGTGTGCTGAGTCGCAGCTAGCTCTAAAAATAGCAGAATTATTAATGAGTAACGCGACGGTTTGTGTTGGGAAACTATAATAATATTAATACACATACTTCGTACAACCAGTCCTGGAGTGGATTTTCAATATGTGTTTTTTTTATGATAAGTTAGCGTTATTTGTGGTTAAGGCCTTGCCATTAGTTGCTGTTGTCGATCAGGTATCAAAAAAATATTTATTGCAGGTTTAGGAGTCGAATAGTCGGAACCTCCTGACAACGACTGACTGCTACGTGTGCGGTAGGTCGACTATTAATAACACCCTACACGCAGTAGTAGGTGACTCAAATCGTGCCGATTCGCAGCTCTAAAAAAAAACAGATTTATAAAGCAGATTTATGAGTAACGCGACTGTCGTGTTGAGAAACTATTAATACTAGTAATACATACAGTCAGCATAGATAGGAGAGATCGCAATCTGTGGGTTTCTTGCGATACGTCAGCGTTATTTGTGGATATAGTCGTGACTAGGGGCTTCCTTTGGTTGCTACTACTCTACTACTACTGTAGAACAGATACTAACTAGTAATGGAGTGTTGAGGGTTCGGAAAAAGGAATATTATTGCAGATTTAGACCAACTAATATGAGAAAATTTTGAAGGGGTCTCAGAATCGGCTTATTTAGCCGAAAACCGGCGATTTACTCGACGACTGGACTGTTAAAAAGACCGGTAGACTCCTCCTCAGGATGCTCCCTTTAGTTTTCCTAGAGCTTTCTCGAGCATTTTTCCGGTTCTCCAGATTCATAGTTGGACTGTTCGTCCATACTTCCAGTTCTGAGGACGTCATGATTTTTCATCAAAAATCCTCCAAGATCCATTATTTCTGGCCCCAGCTCTGACCAACACCCTTATTTCCGAGCCTCCAGAGAAAACTGATTGACAGCTCAAAAAAATAAACTAGGACTCCGAAGAAACGGAAAATTGTT
Organism: Nereocystis luetkeana; assembly: GCA_031213475.1. Taxonomy (NCBI): domain Eukaryota; class Phaeophyceae; order Laminariales; family Laminariaceae; genus Nereocystis; species Nereocystis luetkeana. The sequence continues at coordinate 2,281,752 of JARUPZ010000029.1, forward strand.
CCTGAAAGCTCGCAAAAAACTGCGGGGAGCATTTTGAGGAGTCTATCGGTGTTTTTGGCTTTCTTCCCGCCGAGTAAAACGCGTACATTCGGCCCAAAAGCCCAGTTCTTAGAGCTCAGAAATATTTTCCCATAATAGTTGGTCTTAGGAGTCGGATAATCGGCACCTCCAGAAACGACTGACTGCTGCGTACGGTAGTTCGACTAACAGCTACATGCGGTAGTTGGTGACTTAGATCGTGCCGACTCGCAGCTCTAAACACACACAGAATTATGAGTAACGCAAGGCCGGCTGTGTTGGGAAAATGCTACTTGCTGTAGATACAGCCAGCGTTGGGAGTGGATTTGCAACCTGTGGGTTTCTTGCGATGAGTCAGTGATATCCGTTGATGAGTTCGTGCCGAGGGAGAACCATCACTACCGTAGATGCTACTGTAGACTAGGTGCGGTAGTTCTCGATCGTCACGTCACACGCTTAGTGATGAAGGCCAGCGCGGGGATTGCGTGGGACGAAGTATAGAGGCTGTCTTGAAATATTCGACCTTCGCAGCCGACCGGGCTTGGAATTTTCGAAGTACATGTCGAATCGGCGAGTATAAAACATGATGTCAGATGTTCGTAAGGCATTGCCTGTTGAGGTAAGAGTCGTACCAGCACGACACACTGCGGGCGACCGACGGCACCCGTCTCGATCGCACCAAGAACGACGACAGACGAGGACTGCGAGCGTATAGCTGGCTAGAGGTATCTGAACGGGGCTTTTGGGATGAAGCAGTGTCCGAACGGACGTCGGGCTGAAAGTAGTTTAAGCATAGGTGAGGGTACAATTCCCGATGCTACCCCACTCGAGACCGCGTTCCGATGAGACCCGCGTGTCAAAGAGGAAAAGGGACACATCGTCGTGAGTCAGGCAATCGAGATGCTGCATCCGAGGTGAAGGTTGTGGTACACCTGCCTTGACGAAAAAGTTCCCCTCCCCAGAGCAACAGGACAACCCCACACACTAATAGTCAGTGAGAAGACGATCTGTGTTTACTCCTGGGTCACATTTTCAGACGTGATCAATAACTAAGCAAATATTTCAAGGCCACGCTACGAAATATCTATTAATAGCACCCATGTATGCTCAGCACTGAAATCTTACGATGCCCGCACTTATTAATGAAAAACTGCGTTCGAATGTTTGATTCTGTGCTTCGGCCCCTAACGTTTTGCGCTGTTCGTGTGTTTGGGATTTATTTGTAGCGACGTTTTCGAGTGTGTTGTGTTTAGAGCGGTTGTCTGCGCTTTGCGACTTCGCCTGTGGGGGAGGGGTGGGAGGGATCTCACCGTGGTCTAGACCTCTCTCGTAGTGCTGCGCGAAGGTGCAGTAGATGCCTCCCATCCCACAAACGTGAATCGGGTGCAGCTCGCCATCTTGACCGAACACACCTACTTCAGATTGGCTAGATTATCGTGGCAGAAACAAAGCATGATCCTAAAATAACATCACACATAGATGTGCTCGTTCGTGCTGTCACCGAAGGGATTTACACCCATTGTACGACTGGCCGCTGACGCGGACGCTGACGCTACCGCCCCGCAGGACACCGGTAAAGAGATAGTATACTCATTCTTGAGGCATGCCCCACCCAGTCGAGGCAGGAAGTCGCCGTACAGTAGGCACCTCGCCTACGACTCGCACAGCGCACATCTCGGGGCACCCACGACAATACTTGTGAGCACCAAGGCCTCCCCATTGGATGGATGGACGTCCGCTGTGTCTTCCGTAGACGAGGAGAATCGCAATTAAAAACGAGTCATTCGTATTCGGCGATACGAACACCCCCGCGCTCGTGCCACCAATTATTTTGGCACTCACGACAACTGCGAGCACCGAGGTTCTCTCGGTTGGGTCGATGGGCGTCCGTCACGTTTTTCGTGTCGACAAAAATCATTAAACATGAGAAGGAATCCGTTCGTGCCATGATATATTTGGTACATACTATAACACTGTAGTTCGGTGTTGCAAACATATCCCGCGCTCGTGCCACCGGAGAAAACATTTGCACCCCGCCGTAAGGCTTGGGGTGTCACTCAGAGCATGCCTGGTATGCAAGCAGTACCCGCTCTCGGACAACAAGATCCGGGACTCGGATGACCCAGGCCACCTATCTTACTCGAGAGAGAAAATGATGTCTTCCACACCAATTTCAGTTTAACCCCCCCCCCGCAACTCTTGCTTTTCCTGAAGAAAACGCGAGGCCGGGCTTCTTGTGTGAGGCTCTTCCTTTTGTGGAACGTCGGTGCTATATGTAGTAGTGTAGGGAATATCCTGTGGGGTCGCGGTACGGTCTGGCGCTGCCTAGCCATTTCAGCGTGGATGCGCAAGCGCATTTCCTCCAAAACCAGGAGAGAATTTTCGCACCTACCTTACAAAAAATGCATGCCACATGGCACGGTTTTCACCTACCTGCCGTTTTTCTTCCGGGGGTAGGTGTTGCGACATGAACACGCACACACTCATATGGCTGCCGTCTCTATCCGCGGGCTTGCCTGTACATTATATGTGTTGTTCCTTTGGTGTTTCACTGCCGTCCCATACCCATACTTTTCCCGCCACGGTCAACCAACAACACACGGAGTCAGCGCAACATCGCCAACGGCGCTCACGCAAACACCCGCCATCGCCTGCAATACATGTGTGGTCGGGGTCGGGGATCGGGGAGTCCCGCGAGCCCGAAATATTTTGGCTGAGAAGTGCTACGGAGAATACCACCGCCTGTAGCAAGCATGCGTCTACTGTGCTACTACAGTTAAGTAATGATAGCGCGGTGCGACGATGCCGCGGGTGATTATGCCTGGGGGGGGGGGGGTAACCTTCCATGGACTCATGGCGCACCTACCGCGCAGTGGTAGCGACGCATAATATGCATGCCGCTGTAGAGGGGTGAAGGCACCCGAATTTCTGACGCTCCTCGCTGGAGGAGGTCTATTGTACGTACTGTATACATATATGTATACATACACATTATATATACCGTGGTATATATATATATATATATATATATATATCACCCCAAAACATCGAATTCGAGAAGCTTGAGCGTACCATGCATGGGCCACGAACGTATAGATAGGTCAGTTACTACTGTACTGTAGTAGGAGCGCAACGAGAAAAAAAAGGAGATCCAGAATAATGGGATGGGATGGGATGGGATGGGAATGGAAATGGGGTAGGATTCCAATGATGATGTTGGGTACTACATACCTGGTACAATGGTTCCTCCAGTCAGGAGCTCCCCCGCCTGTCAAGTTTTTTCTTGCTAGAATATATATGCTGTATACTCCTACCATCGCAGCACACGCCTAAGGCCTAAGGTGGTGCCACAATGCAGAGCGGAGCGCTGACCGTTAGCCATGTACGGCACACCTACGGACTCTGGTGAAGTAGTAGTGGTGGCGGTCTTCGGTTGGTACGATGTGTTCGTGCCTCAGAATCGTCAACCGCGCGGAACGTCACCTAACCTTAAAGACTTTCATTTCGTCACATTACTCACAAGCCGAAGTATTAATAGTCGACCCATTCATTGCCACCCGCGGTGAAAATCCCTCGATCGGCGGACCAACAGACAGACGGACTGGCAGGCAGGCAGACCTCCGGCGCCTTCACTCACCGCAGCCCAGCTCCCTCTCAGGATTCCGCTGTTTGTTGTTGTTGTTGTTGTTGTTGTTCGTGCCCGCCCAATCAAGCAAAAACGACGTCCCGCGTTGCCGCATGCAACGAGGATCCCAGACCTTTGTTCGATGGTTTAGTATGTCACGATCAACCTCACGTTGCCCCATGCACGATGGCGACTCCAGCCCTTTCGTTCGTTTTAATGGCTCACGATACACTTTTATACACCCTGGTGAGCCGAAGCCTTCGATGGGGAGGGGTGGGGGGGTGGGGTGGGGTGTGCTCGATATCCGCATGGCCGTAGGGTGGATATAGCCGCGTGTCCCAAGTTGAGTGAAGGGGTTTCGTACGCACGCACGTGTCAAAAACCAACGGTCACAACACGCATGTTTCGACGGTATGGTTGTCGATAGTAGGTTTTTTCTTGCTGCTGATGATGTCGTCCTTTTCGGCCAGTGTTGCTTGCACTCAGTGCTCACGACAACAAACCGCACGACATTCCACAAATATTAGGTTTGTTTTCTCGGCTGCCTGTTTATCTGCCCACCACGTGCCTGCGCCTGTCTGTCTGTATCTTTTCTATGGGCACACGCGACCTGGTACACGGCAAGCAGTGGCGTACACGACACAAGAACAGAATCTAAACCTGGTCGGCAATCAACCAAAGATACACGAGTACGACCACCCATCGGGTATTAAAAAAAACATAAACCTAAAAGGCTGGGAGATTTCCTACATACAGTATTTCAAGTTTTTTAAAATCATATTCCTTTTGCTACTACTACTGCTGATAATGTGCCCCACTCTATTTTCAAGTAGTTCGTCCCTTTTAAGCATGGATGCAGCGGTGCTTTGTAATATGGGTGACTTGCTGTTGCCGTTCCATTGCCTCCCCAGCATCAGAACTGCATTCAAATAGCTGCCACAACAACAACAACAAAAAACAACAGCAACAACGCCGGACAAGTAGTACGAGTACTCGTAGCTTTGTTTCATCATGAGTTACAGCTGCGGATGCTGGTGTGTCTTTCTTTCTGAATCTTGCCGCCAGAAAAGGCGTTGCGCCTCTCGCACATACGGTATACTCTGTAGTAAAAACTCAGCAACATAAGTTCTTGGTTTAAACTGTTGCACGAAAACGTTATAGTACATATACATAGCAGTACCGATATAATATACTGGTGTGACACACCACAAGCTTTTGCAAATAAGTATGATACCCTAATAATACGAGAAAAGTTAATTTTTCGATCTCACAGTCTTTTTTCTCGTCATGTATATACTTCGAAGTATATACCTTGTACTCGTTTATATATTAATGAAAGGGTTTTAAATTAGCCAAAATCAGGTATACCTGGCCACTTTTCGGCCAAAATCAGTTACATGCTAAAAACAAGTACCTGGTACAAAACACACCCAAGGAGCCCTGCTATTGGCCAGGCTGACATCGTAACTGATTTTGGCTCGAAAAGGCCAAAGTATACCTGACTTTTTCTACTCTGTCTATCTAGCTTTCAACTGATTTCGGCCAACTTTAAACCAATCAGAGAGGCCATACGTACACTGTTTTTTCTCTCCGTATGCGTCCTGCCCTCCCTCGGTTGGAATTCTTCCGAATTAACGTATAAACTCTGTACTTCTAATAGGAGTGCGTACGTTGGACGTAAAAGTGCGTATGTATGTATTTATACATGCATACATACATGCGTACGCTGGTTTCCCTTTTTCTTTTTGGAGTGTGCGATGCTTCAATTTTAGTTGTTGTGATATGTACTCTGTTGTTTTCTGTGGTCACTGCAGTCGTGGTCACACGGTATTTCGTCTGCACCACCCCGCGTCGGGGTGGTCTCTGGTTTGGTACGGCAAGATATTTTCGTGCCGAGCAGGTGGTTTCGCAAGGACGGTTTAGAAGCTTTAAAGCTGTCAACGGGGGGGGGTGGCGAAACAAACGAAGCTCTCGTATTAACAGTGACTCTCTGCGGGTCCAAGTGGGGCCCGTGGTACCTACACCCTAAATAAACAACTTAGATATTGGAGGCCATGGGGCACGCTTAATGATTTAGACGCATTCTTTTTTACCGGATTTTGTTCATGGGCATAGCACCGCTCGTGGCGCGCGTTTTTACTTGGTTTCATAATTATTACCTGATTTTGGCTCGAACGGATCGGGTATACCGGATTTAGGCATTTACTCTGAATAAAATATATAAAAAGAACGCTGTGAGATCGAGCATCTCGCCGAAACTCGTCTATCTTTGCAAGCTGTGATGTTTTGATGATTCGATCGCGCGTGCTACGGGCTTCTATTTATGGCCTCATGCAGGATATGCAATCCGTGTTATGTAAGGAATACAAAATATGAAGCTGATACTAAGTATACATACATCGAATGGTTCCAGCAAGCAAACGAGAACTCCTACGTAGGATACACAGACTGAGCTGTAGTACAGACCCACCATCAAGATACACACAGCCCAAATCTCTTAGGAATGCGTCGTCAAGTACCCGCGCGTAGGCATTTCGGCAACATGCTTACGCCTTGGAATTAGAGTTAGGAACTTGCACGCAAGATCCGTCTTTCGTGGTTGTAGAATGGTTGACGCAAATAATATACTCGTACGAGAATCTGAGCTTTTTAGCCCCTTATTGCACCTTTTTGGGCCCAATAACTTACTACCCGCCATCAGGGAACGTAGTTTATCGCCCAGCAGCATCTTCGACGACGACTCCCTAAGAGATTCGTACATCATCCGCCTGGAGAACAGCAATCTTCTGGTGAAAGCCAATTTCTTCATCGGTGACGTGTAGCCATTCATTGTGCTATTATTATTGTCCCTTGCGTGAAGTGAAACACTTTAATTTAAAACGTTTTTGCGAGCTTTTTTTGCTACTCGCTCGCAACTTCGAATACACGAAAACACCTCGTGAGTGGTTTTCGCTGCCTACGACTGCCGTCTGGCACACGCGACGCCCTCACAGACCCCATCATGAGCATCCCTCAACCTCGCGGGCTGTAGTTTCCCGTGAAGAGCTGTAGCTGTCCGCAAGTGAAGTGCAAACGTTCAGTTCGGGGTTGTTTTTTGTCTCATTTTATGCACCACAATTTTCGACCAATTTCGACCACTGGAACACCTCTTGGTCGAGGTGTACGCCTCTGTTGAGAACCTGCGGGGGATCGATCTCGAGAAAGCACAAGCTGCTGTAATGAACCTCTAACAAGTAAGTCACCGTCGCTCTCCGGTGAGCACGAACCAGCCGAAGTTCTAAGCGTAGGGTGTTGTTAAGATAACGATGTTTTTTTTCTGTTCCGACAAAACTTCTAGAGATGAGAGCAACCGGAAACCCGGGGATCAGGGGACGCTTGGGTGCCAGGTTCCCCATAAATAAGCCTTGGAATATTTTAGTTAACTCACCCTTACTCACACACTTCTTGAGCGTTGGCTAATATATAGGGTTTAGTATGGCGCTCGCCGCTGAGCACATTTTCTGAATCATTTTTTCTCAGCGTCCCTGAAAAAGTGAGCCTGACGTTGTTAATAGTCTTCGTAGGCCTATACTGTACTGACAGTATGATAGCACGATATACTAGCACGTATGCAGTACGTACCCTTACGCGGGGGACCCGGAGCGAGCGCCGACCAGACCACCACACAGGGGGGAGGGCGGCGCTGTATAGTTAACCCCATCGCATGACGGAGTTTGGCGCCTATATGATCTTAGTTGCCAGCCAGCCAAGCGATGCGTGAGTGTGTGGTGTCACTATTGGTGCTTGCGACGAACATTACAAGGGCTATGTAGCACTACACTACTATTCGGGCAAAGTACTCCGGTCTCACAAGCTCGTCGTCAACTGAGGCTATACGCACCCTACATGGCGTAGGAGCACTACTGTATACCTGGTATATATATATATATATATGTTTTATTCAAGATTTTTGCAGTAGCAGACTTGTGCTACATACACAATACACACGACACAGGCACAGCGTGAAAATACGAAAGGCCGAGGTAAGGGCAAGGGACGTAGGCGTATCAGGCAGCTGGGAAGCAATGCTTCGCTTCTTCTGATTTAGATATTCTTCATTGATGACGAGATCTATGGAGGTTCTCTGGTAGAGACGTGACAGGTTGGGGGATGGGGACTCGACACCCAGATGTACTCGTCCCAACCCCCGCCAAAAATGCCCCTAAATTCCTTTTCTCTGATTTACTCCAGTCGAAGTTTTCCATGCCTACCGATCGTTCTTCTGGTAATATCGGAGCTTCTCATTTTACGGTCCCATGCCCGTCTAGGAACGTTCCTCTCGTCTAACGAGATATCCGCCCTAAAGAACATTCCTAAACGTTACTCTCGACCAACGGAACATCCACCGGAATAATCCATTCTTTGAATTATTCTCGTCGTCCTGCGACTGCAAAACTACAGACTACATCATCGATATCTATAGTCCATGAGTACTTCACTCATATCACATTAGCCCACCCTGAATAGCCGCATATGCAGACTACACAATGGTTGAAAGATGATGACAACTTTCATCAACAAACGACCAGGAAACACGTAGTCGAAGCTGCGGCGGCTATAGATTCCTCCACACTTCGTAATAAGAACCAGACACCACTCAGGGGGGGTGTTCATTGAGAACAACCACTGAAAGGGAGACCAAGGGAGAGGAAGATAGGGCCCCTCAGGGTGACCTGAATTAAGCCCTTTTTGGTCCAACATTCATAACTGACGCGGGGCTTCATGACTGTGCGGAGCTATATACAGCAGTAAGTAGCCGACGGTACCTTTGGGATCCATTCAACATCTCGTATGCATATATTGATAATATGTTTGTCGTATCACATTACATACGAACGTAGGCTCCCCTCCTCTACCCTAGGAAGATGTTGGGGGTGCCCTCGTACTCTGTCGTCGGATCCATTTATGTAACGGTTTTCGGGGGCTTCCATATTCTACAGGGAGGTGTTTCTGTTAAGCCTTCCCTGTGTGGCCACCTGCACGGCCACCCTTCCTTCCACGAGACGGCACTATAACATGCACGATAACTTTCTATATTTCTTTTCTATCAGTGTGAGCCGGCGTCCCCGGTGTCTTGGTAGATGGTCCGCGTGCCTATCAAGATCAATTTCGTGGGTTCAAGTCTCACCGAGTGCATGCTCGTAGTGGCTTTTTCTTGCGTAACAAATTGATTAGCGGAAAGCGTGAGAGCGTGAATTAGCTGCATTCGATGAAAATCGACGAGCAGTGGGAATGCTGAACCCTATATATGCGTGATAAAAATAAAGGCACGTACCGGGGGGGAGAAGGGTAGACACCTGTGACCACGGTTTGTCGAGAAGTTTGTTGAGGGCAGAACCTCCTACGAATTAGGCTGGAAAGTAAAAGCGATGATCAAAAAAAAAAGTTAAAAAAAAGTGTACTGGCCTGGAGAGTACCCCTGACCAGCCCCGGTTGGCACGACAGGAGACTCGCTCTTCAAACGAGTATTATTTGAGATTGATGATTGATTTTCGAAGGTTGACTTTTCAACTCAAGATTTGAGATTTGAGATCCAAATTGAAATCTGTGTTTCCGGGTTTCTGACATTAGTGTTTCTTGGTATGATGACAGCAATTTGAGTATATAGCTTGAACCACTGTGGTATGGTGGGCGATGCTTTGCTACCCCGCCTATCACGCATGAAAGCAGGGTGTGCCCTCGTATTCGGTCGTCGGATGCATTTAAGTATTGGTATTTGGGGGGGTTCCATATTCTTCATGATAATATTTCCGTGAAGTTTTATGGCAGTGCTTAGGTTGAAAATCCGGTAATTACCTTGGTTCAGGTATTGGGATCGTCTTTGTTGTACTTGGGAGGCGTATCTTAGATGGAAGGCCTGGGGTTTACCAAGCGAGGCACGAGCTTGGCTCTCAGTCTCCGTGTGCACGAAAGGGATAACGCCGATTTTCTTCTATATCTGAGCAAACAACACACGTGAGTACCAACGAGTACCGCCTTTCTAGGTAAACCTGTCCCGGGATACCAAGTGTCCCGACCTTGATCTGGACAGAAGCCTTTCCTGTGTGGTCACCTGCACGGCCACCCTCCCTTCTACGAAACGACACACTATAATATGTGATATGATATAGGATCGGGCTGTAGAAGTGGTTATGAGACAGCCCGCAGTGTCAGAGCCCTGAATACCCTAAGAGTATTCCTGGGACTCTGAAGTTCCCTTTGGTGAGCAAGGATCGAAGCCCTGGATACCCTCAGAGCACCCCTGGGACTCTGAAATTTCTGTCGGTAGATAAGACAGCCAGTAGTATTGCGGTTTTCGTGAGGACACAAGGAACGTTCCCACTGTAGCACAGATCTCTTTTAAAGACAGGATAACCCGTAGAACTGGGGTGGTAGGCTACAGAAGTATCCTAGGATTTGGATACTCCTTTGGTTAGGAGCACCGTTGTTAGAAGAAGAGTAGACAAGCGTCCGAGGAAATGTTTCCTCGGGCAAGGGCGTTTACCCGTCTAGCAGGTTACTTGAAGAGAGCAGAGTGGGCTTGATGCCTTGAATCAATCCCCTGTCGACTCACTCTCAAAAGGCCCCCTTTTCTATCATTGTAAACGGGAATAGCCCGTCAACAAAAGAAATAAGTCTCCTGAACAAGAGAAGCTGCCTTCCGAGCCAGTTCCTGCACCCCACCTCCCTTTCCTCTATCATCGGGCTCTACTACACTATATATACTAGACCTTTCTATATTTCTTCTCTATCAGTGCACTGGCCTGGAGGGTACCCCTGACCAGCCCCCGGTTGGCACGTCAAGAGACAGAAAGGAATTGTCATTGCTCATCGTGTACCCGGGCCATACATGGGATTGATTATGCATCGATTGAGTCGCTCGCACGTCTGGTTCTTCTCAACGTTTTTTGTCTTCGGGCCGAGGAGGGTGTGCGCGTTGAATTCTTCGTGTACGACACAGGGGTGGGTAGGTGGATGGGTGCGATCTTTCTTCAGGGCTCTTTTTCTCGTCAACGCCAGCAGGTACAAACAATAAAAAATCGAACGTTCTACACGTATCCTCGGAAGGCTATCCGCCAGATGTTTCCGAAAACGCCTTGTACGGCATTGGGATTCGGTACTACTGGCGGTAACCTTGACCTCCCCGTTCTTGAAAACTAGCGCGCCGTGGAAAACGATGGCACCCCTCCGTGCGAACGCGACGCTCTTTACTGTAGAGCGTTTATGCAGCTCCTAACTTATCCCCTAGATTACGAAATACCCTTAATTCCGAACAAAAAGTGTGTTGTCCCTAATACGGGGAATGCGTTGGTGGTAAAAGGGAGAAAACAATCTCAGAGAATGAAGCTGCTTCATGTATGTACCAGGTATATGAATATGTATTGTGGTCTTGTTGCCGAGCGCGTTCACCCTTGCTGCTGGTTGTTGATGGAAGCAGTTAGGTGCTGTGTTGTTGACGTTGCTGCCCTTGTTGGTTGTGTTGTTGATAACTAACAGCAGCAGTTATCGTGTCGTTGTTGTTCGAGGTGCTTTACTTGTGTTAGTCATTGCTGCTGCTGATGTGCTGCTGCTGTTATTGTTGCTGTTAGTTGTTCTTTGTGGTTGTCGTCCTCACAGCAACTCATCGACAGTGTTTATTTTAGCCCGTGGTCACAGGGCACGGGCTTCAATAACTGTGCGGGGACCGCGATGTGCACACTCCATCGTCGCATCATCACGGAGTTGGTGCTTCATTTCTCCAGGTATTTACGTTGATTGTGGGTGTCACGTGTCACTGGGCCGCAATGAATGCCCGAACGAATACGATACAAACAATACCGTTCAACTGGTCGAAAGCCGTTCCCCTCAGAGCTACGGCATGGTACGCACAACACTACTATCAACATTTTATAGAAAACGCATGAAGTATGCCGCATAGTAATACCTAGTACTTTTTTTCGGGGTGTCCTTCGCATCCCGCGAGAAGAAATCTGTACCGTGTTATGATACTGCTTTGTATGAGGTTGAAAGCTCGGTAATTACCTGGGTTCTGGCACTGTGATCGTATTTGTAGTACTTGGAAGGCGTATCTTAGGTGGAAAACCAGGGTTTTCCAGAGAGGCACGAGCGTGGTCTCAGTCTCCGTTGTGCACGAAAGGGATAAAGCTGCTCTTCTATCTCTAAGTAAGCAACACATCACATGTGAGTACCAACGAGTACCGACTCAATAGGGAGACCTGCCCAGGGATACAAAGTGTCCCGCTGTCCGTGATCTTAACAAGTAAGTGGCGTCGACCGCTTAACCCTCTTAGCACCGCACTCCCATAGGTGGGGACAAAACACACTAATTATAAGTAGTTTGTCCCCAAAACGGGCTGGGGTCCTAAAATGGGTAATCGGGTCCTGCTGTCGACGCCATTTGTGATGGTCTTAGTCCGTTGGGATATTGGTGAAAGGATAACCAATCGCCTACCCAATCTAAGCCTCTTAACAAAAATGCATTCACATCCACCAGGTACCGGTACGTAATTATTGCGACACACCTGGTGGGTAACGAATTCGCTGCTTTCAAAACCTGCGATAAATTTGTTTTGACAACTATTTTTTATTATACAAATCGGAAAAATGGGAACGAAGCCTAAAATGAGAACCAAGCCGTATCTCCAGAACCATGTGGTGTATCAGAGAACCAAAATGATCCTGCGAAACCCCTTGGCCAGCCCTGAGAGAGGAGCTCGTCAGAACGGTCATGCTCCATCTCGTGCCTTCGGGTGGGCGCAAAAAGCTATATACGCTGGCTCTATTGTGATTTCTCTAGATGCTGGCTACCGCGGCGATGCCGAGGACTTCCGGCCTGAGCGACAGCTCTTTCGAAGGCTGCTGTACAGCCCCACAGGACTGTCAACTTTTTTTCTTGGAGTTGTACACAATTGGTTTGCTTTCTAAAAAAAAACGTCCGTTCCCATTTTTTGTTTCGTTCCCATTTTTCCGTTTAGTTACTCTAAGAACCTACGCAGCCCGTTAAAACGCTCGATCGAATTACCACACCGAGCTTGCAAGTATGAGTTTTGAGTGATTTTTCGATCTAACAGCTTCGTTTTCGTTCGTCAGCAAATAAATACCGGTATACCGGTACGTACGTATTCATACACCTATTATTTTGAAAAAAACAACAGCTTCGCGGATTTCGTCGAAACTAGTCCCTGCAAGCTTTGTGTGGTACATCGATTGTGCGTACTACTACGGGTACACTAGATGGCCTCATGCATGGCATTTATTCTGTGTACGGCATAAGATGAGGAATACAAAATCTGAACCTACAGATTCAATAAGTAAGTGAGTGTTTCTACTGCTGCTGCTGTATATTAAATTTTGGAAAATAATTAAAATAATTTTCCGAGGGCTTGCCACGATTGATTGGGGATTTTTTTCCGGTGCGTATTTCATACCGTGTACCAGGTACCCAAGGGCGCCCGGAAAAAAAATGTGAACTGTCACAGATTTGTTTTTTGCTGGAGAGGGGGGGGGGGGTTATATTACTACTACTACTGTAGAACGAGTAGTAAGTGAAAAAATGAAAATAAGGATATTCCCCCCCCCCCTCTTTATTATTTCGTGTGCCAGAAGACGGAAAATAAATAATTACCTCTATTTCCAGTACGAAATAATTAAATTTTCAACATGTGATCACAACGGTTGCAACGGTTTTTTTCCATTCCGACCTCTGGGGGTGTGGTGTGTCGTTTTCTCTTTTTCACGGACGCGCCCCTAAATATACCTACTATTATTATTTCTCTTTTGATGTGATTGCTGTTTTATATCAATACCTGGTATATAGTTGGACACGATTATCATCACTACTACTATATTATACCGAGTAGCCGCCCAATCGGATGAAAATGCTCGATCTCCCATGTAGTATGTGGCGCTTTTCTGTGACATACGCAGCAGCAGCAGCAGTAGTGGGCAAGTATGCACATTATTCGAAGCTTCATACCAGATCAAACATACATGATGATAATATTATTATTATGCTTGCCATCCGACAACGTGTAGCGTTGTTCTAATAAACGACTATTAATAACAAAAAGTGAAGAACTCTCCAGAACAAAAGCGCGGCAGTATCCTACGACTAATCAGAACTGATGCGACGCTATAATATTGATAATGATAGTACACGATCATACCAGCATAATATATTAACCCGAATACTACGTCCCTGATACTTCAAGTGGTACTTACTGTATGTATGTATAGTACGCGGGACCGAAGCATATCTCGCTTGCAAAAAATGAGTATGAGTTTCGACGAAATCCTCTCAGTCTCACCGCCAAGAAAGCGTCTTTCCAAATTATATTCGTACGGGCACGTATTATACCATCAGATCAGGAAAAACAGTAGGTAGTACTCCTGTTAAATAAATGTAAGACCTGTGATGATACCTGGCACAAATACAAGAAAAGGAATACATGGGTATATATGAAGTTCCTCAGTCGATGAGTTTCGCCAGTCAGGAAGGCTTCGGCCCCAAAGCACCACTCCCCCACGCCCTAACAACGTAGAATGCCTCCTTAACAGAGTTCACCTCGTCGTGTGTAATGTAACACGTCCGTCCCTCTGTTATGTACCTGGTATTATTATTGCAGTGATGTACGGCGATTTTGGCCAGCAATCAGAGAGCGTTACAGCTAGCCCTCTATATAAGTTGGATTTTTTATAATACCTGATACTGCTGCTGCATGCAGCATCTTGAGCACTCTTACTTCGAGGGCCATGATCTTTTTTCTTTCCGTCCGGAGGTCATCGTTCTCACACATACATGCATTCCACACCAACCAGACAACCCTGACACTGCCTGTCGCAATCTCGGTATCCTCTCAGCCACAACCACCACAGCAACGAAATTATATTCCTTGTGCATTCGCCATCATCATCGTGTGGTCATGTTGCTGGTCTGCTCTCCTCCTGTCATCAGTCGCACTCCTTCTGGTGTATGGGTTAGTCGAATTGTTTTGGTGACATTCCTAGAGTCTCCGTTTGAAAACTCTGACAGCACAGGTAAAGAAGTCTACTACTACTGTGTAGTAGTTTGTTTTTTTGTTTTCGGTTTTTCTTTGTTATATTGGTAGTAGTGTCCTTTTTCTGGGAACGTTTGTGAGTGATCAACGTTGAAGCTCATGCTACGCACTGACTGTCCGATGGCAAGCTTTAAAAACATTTGTATAATAAGTACATGCACGAGTCGTATAGAGCATACAATAGAATTCGCATACGCAGGGAAGTCAGTCATGTTCCGGACCTGCAAAACAGCTGACACTATAATATACCTAACGTTTACCGTATAAAATGACATCATGCCACCAAATGCTGGCCCACTCTGGCTTCGCCACGCGGAAAAGGATAAATGATGCCGCTTACACGATAATTCGTATTTATAACTTCCGAATAATATATACCAGGTACTATCTATCTATATACGAAGTATACCAGTACATGTGAAGAACATACGCATACTGATAGCAGGTATTACGCACTCCTTAGTCGGTGCCTCGGGAAACATGTCATTGAGCCTTTCATTTGTCTAGATCCCAGTACTCAAAGAAACGCAAGCTCATGCATGTGACATGCTCAACGCTCGAACGATCATCATCTTCCCCCCTTTGATTTACTTGTTACTTCATTCTCTTGCCACCCGCCAATACTATGTACAGCATGATCTTCAACATTGATCACTCATAACTTTCCCGAAAGAAGAAGACCTCGGAAACTGAAGGAAACCTACGCATAAATAATTGTTTATTGTTTTCGTAATAAATAATAAGAATAGATGCCTTCTCATACTATATATACTCCTACTGCTGCCGCATGTAATGTGACTCGTGTTGTAATAATACTTGTAATAATGCGTACAGTACAAACATCCACGTACGTACTGTACGTACCCGTGGAAATTGAAAGTTGTCGGCCAGCCTGTGGTCTCAAAAGGTATTATGCTTCGAAGTGTACAACGCGGCTGGCTGGTGAATCATACATCGCTTGTTTGTATGGACACATTTCTTCGCCGTCTTCTCTTATTCTTGAAACGCGTACCTGCTGTGTTACAAGGCATTGTTTAGATACAGTAGACGAAACTATGAACTCGTTTGGGCTGGTCGGTGTTACTTGCCCGATAGCTTGCTCGGCGCTCAGTGGCTGCGCACACAATTGTTTTTCCTTTACGGTAGATAGCTTTCAGGAGTTTTGTTTTGGAAATAAATATCCTATTCGTTCTTGCCCGGCGGCCACGAGTATACCTGGCACGATAAGGAAGGGCAGGAACACCTGCTATGTTCTCCCTTTTCGGCGTGCGACACGCCCTGGACCTCAAGTCAACCACTCCGATCCCGAATGGGAACCTTGTTTACCATACTACTATTACTACTACTACTACTACTACTACTACTACTACTACTACTACTACTACTACTACTACTACTACTACTGCTACTACTAAGACTACTACTACTGCTACTACTGTTGTAAAACTAAACCAAGCAATATTCACACCGCATGCACTAACACAAACAACAACAGTAGTAGTAGTAGGTATATTATATGTACCTGGCATTATTATGCGTACGGTGCAAGTGACAGTACAATACGCATGTGTTCTCTGTGTTGGAAAGAAGCAATATCCCCACCGCCACAAGCGTCAGATATAGAGGGCCTATGGGGTCGAAGAGCGTGTGCCTTTGCGCTGTTTCTCGTTCCAAAAGTAATCGTGGTCCACCCAAGCTCGTTTACTTTCTGGAAGACACAACAACATAAACATTGCTGCCACGGGTTCCGGATGCCATCACCCGAGATCATTTCCTTCCCAGTAACGTCGTACCTGCTATGGTAATATCATACCTTGCTATTTTCTTGCGCTTCCTGAAAACCGTCGTGCCTAAGACGGTCGAAAGGTTTCCGTTGTGGCTTATATTTTTGTTCTTGTAGGCGGTGCTTAGGAGTGATCAGCGTTGAAGTTCATGCTGCATTTTTTCGAGTGACAGACATGTGACAACCATACCAGTAGTTGGCGAACGAGTCGTACTTTCTTGCTACGAATGTACGCATACGAAACATCGTATCCGGTATTAGGAGGCTTTTCATATATATATATATATATAGCGCACAGCACGTATCGTACAACTTGTAATAGTCAGCCGTGCACGTACTACACAATCAAAAACGGGCCGTACACTTGTTATATTTGGAGGCAAAACCCGGTTGGCATGGAGGAGGGTATTGTATCGTCGTAACACGCCGAGTGCCTATATATGACCACCGCCACAGTATCGGTTGCTCAGGCGCTGGTGGAGGATCGTCGCCTCTTACAGCAGCCACTAGGTGCCAGGTGCTGGTATCGGTTGAAGCAGCGACACAGCAGCAGCAGCAGCAACAGCAGCAGCAGCAGCGAGAAGAGCGCGATCTAGGCCGACAGTACACACCACCATCAATCTGTCGATACACTCGGCCGGCCGTTGGTGTCTCCCTGAGTGATGCACTGCGATACGCCTACTATTGTAGTATGGCTGTCGTTCGTGGGCAGCCTAATCTCCCGACGCTCTTTGTGTTCGCACAACGGCCACATTTTATTGATGTGGGCACGCCGTGCCCTCTGTGTGTGATCTCTATTATTTACCTGGCGCGCATCAAACGTAAATTCAACCGACGTTCTTGGGTAACGTCAACAACACCGGCGACCTGCCCCTCCTACTAGCCTATTTGTGTACCTACAATACGCGTTTGCTGCCGCTTTGGTGATGATTTCTGGGGCGAGGGAGGGGGCTCGGTAGTGCCTTGACGGACGCGGGGAAGGGTGGAAATCGGTACAAAAGGTGATGGTTTCAGGAGGCGCGGCGTTCTACGATAGAGGTTCACCCTAAATTTTCTGAGGATCCTCACTCGAGGAGCTCCATACCTCACCCGAAAACCGACTTGAGCAAAAATCGAATTGCATCCCGATTAATAATCCCGTGGCCCAACTGGAAGCAAACGCCATTTTTCAAAACAAGATTGGCATCGCGACGATTTCGGGTCAAAGAGCCCCGTCATTCAGAAACCATTTGAGCTGAAATGTGCTACCTCTATCGTAGAATATGTCAGGCTACGATTTTATGTTGTACCTCTACGTTTTGACATAACGTTGTTGTATTGCCTTGGAAAAGTTTTTTCGGGGGAGGAGGGGGGGGGGGGGGTATGGTCGTATATTGACGGATGCAGGGAAATACGGAAATCAGTCATTGTGTTGGGTGTAGGAGGTTTGATTTTATTTATCAGATATTACGGGGGACCATAGTAAGTAGGACCAAATATTGTTAGTGAAAATAGGTAAATATATAGGTTTTTGTATCTACTGTAGTTCCTATGAACTATGGTCCCCCGTAATTAATTGTGTCTTTACGTTTTCACAATATATTATAACAGTATTGCATGTACTGTAGTAGTCTTCGTTCTCTGCTTTCTTCGTTTTGTTCGTGGATTGGCACTCTCCGTCATCATGCTGCACATTGGCGGGGAGCCAACAAAGACGATACTAATAGTTCCAACCTGCAATGGTGTATAGCACTGCTTGTATACCAGTATAACAAGCGGCCCTGAGCCCCCAAACGATGCACCGAGCAGCATGCATCGTGATACCGTCTCGTTTTTTCTTGTGTTTGCTTATGCTTCCCTATCGCATCTATTGTATTCGCCCTCCTCTCTCCTGCTGCCCCTCTTCTTGTAATAATAATAGTCGTAACTCAGATACGGGGGTGGGTCGGATGCCAGTCTATCCTTCCCTCCCTGCCCCTCTGAAGCGGCCAAACCAGAAAAAAACAACTCATTGAAACCGTCACACACAATGTGCAAGATCGCCTGATAATAAGCTGATCTTAGAAGGATGCAGTTCACCCTTCATGCGACTCGCCGGAAACCTCACGGCGCTTCGCGCTTGGTGCAGACAACGTCTGCCTGGTCGTTGAAAAGCAGACGTGCTCCGTCCCGGCATTGTAGGGATGCGAGCGTCTATGGCCCTTTCGACTGCGGCCATGCGTGTTAGGTGTTACTGTTGTCGAGTGTACCTCCCCCCCCACTAAAGTACGTTACGCGCCTATCATGGGGGACCATTGTAAATAGGGTCTGTGGTATACGTAAAACTTGTATATTTGACCATTTTTACTGACAATATTTGGTCCTATGAAGTACAGTATAGTCCCCCGTAATAGTTGCATTTGGTCGCGAAAAGGGTTGATTGAGCGTTTCCCTCCCTCGTCGACTGGCGACTACTTGTTTGTGCGTTGTGGGCAGCATATTTCGTGCCCGGAGTGGAGGGAAGGGGAGAGTGGCACTCGCGAAAGCAGTCACGACGAACGACGACGACGACGACAACAACAACAACAACAACAACAACAACATCATCAACAGCATACAATAGCATACAGCCACCCCCACCCCCACCACGACCACGACCACGACCAACACCAACACCGCCACCACCACCACCGTAACAACAACGACTACCGCAACATCGACGACAAAAACAGCAAAGAAGCAGCAGGCAGTCGCAGCAACAGCAGCAGCAGCAACAACAACGACCACGCAACTACAGCAGCAGCTGCCTTTGTATGCTGGTCTAGTTGTAGTATTATACTGACTATTAACTCCTACCTGGTATTCTACGGTATTATAAAAATACAGCAAAACTGCACCCAGGTGTTGGGGACAAATTACTGTACGTGGAAACACCATGGGAAAATTATTGCGGTGGGAATACCACGGCCAAAGGTTGAAGGTTGAACCTACGTATACCCTGCCCAGAGCAGCCTTTACTTTGTCGGAATACTCTCTCCCCTTTGAACCAGCCGGGGGAAGGGGGGGGGGGGTCTTCGAGACTGGTCCGGCTTCGGTGACGTTTTGCGAACAATGTTCAGGCATCGTATAAATTATTTTCTCTTTCAAGAAAGATAAGCAACAAACAGTACAAGTACATACACGTTAGCTATATATAGGAGACGGTGTCAACAAAAGTCGAAAACGCACTATATTATTAATGAAGTGAAAACGGTCGGATAGCACGCTCGGATTTGGAATACTCTATAAACGCTGGTTGATATGGTCAGTACATCGTCTCCGGCCAGAAACAAAAATGACGTTGTTGCTTGTTCCGCTCCTACGAGTGACATTATACCTTTTCACTACGTGTTCTACACAAAATTTTGTGCCAGGGTCTGCACTTTAAGGATGGCATATTCTTGCCATTTTTTATTGCCGGTCATGCTGTGCGCATCCCAACACCAAAACACAAAACCACACGACCGAATGGCTGGCGAAAAGCTCATATGTAAACTTAAGAGTGATATAATAAGAAGAAAGGGGGAAGTTCTTGCATGCCGTGCACTCTGAGATTCCCGGTATGTGTACCTGCCTGCTCTGGCGATGTCTAATAATGTGTACTGGGGTGTATTGCTTGATGGTTTCTCCCCCCCGCGCACGAAACACACGCTATATATTTTCCCCGTCGCCTTTGTTTTGTAGAGCTCTTTACCCGGTACACAAGCGAACTGGCGTATCAACGGACGGAGGGAGTAACCCTCTGTCCATTCCTCCACCGGCTCGCAACAGTAGAGTAGCAGGTGATATGGACTACTGGTCGGTATGCATGTCGTCTGTATGTACACTACTACTGTGTTACGTGCTACGGAGAGAATTTTATACAGGAAATACAGTGCCAGTAGTAGTACACTTGTATGCGCGCTTCCCCCGTCCCTTTAAGCCCGTGGGTCTACTCCTTGCACTATCATTTCGTTGTGACAGATACATCCCCATACATACTAGTCATACAGAGAGTAGTAGAAGGAACCAACGCATGGGGACTCGCCACCCCCCATTCTTCCTGCCGTGGTATATCATCGTCAGGTTTTAAAAATACACAACATACACATATTATGACACCCTGAACATAGATCACGTACTTGCCAGACAAACAATACATAAATGCAGACAGACGGGGCAGACGACACATTCTAGCAAAAACGTCACAGTTCTCAGCTGCACAGCAGGCTCGTGTACGTAGTGGATGCCGCTGCACACGGAAAGAACGCTGTTCCGTCATGATGCGAACAGGTTGAAACACGCGACCAGCAGCAAGCAGTAAAATGAAGTGGTAACGCTGTACCTGGTACGTAGTACCATGCGTCATTGACACTTACCACATAATGTTCTTGCCCTCCCTGGCAATGTATCACACATGTTCCAGCCCGACTTCCATCGGATACCTTCTAAAGCCGCGGACGCGTTCTGCGATATAAGGTACCTGGTAGCACATTTCCGCGAAAATGTTTTCTGAATGACGGGGCTCCTTAACCCAAAATCGTCGGAATGCCAATCTTGTTTCGAAAAATAAATGGCCTTTTTGTATACTTGGGCCATGGGATTATTCGTCTGGATGTAACTTGATTATTGCTGAAGTCAGCTTTCGGGGGAGGTATGGAGCTCTATAGGTGGGGGGCCTCAGAAAAGTTAGAGTGAACCTTCATCGTAGAACGCCTCCGTTTTATTAATATTACGGGGGGCCATAGTTAACAGGACCAAATATTGTTAGTAAAAATTGTTAAACATATAGGTTTTTATGTATACCATAGGTCCTGTTAACTATGGCCCCCCGTAATAGTACGAATATTCTCTTTTTCCATCACTCTGGAATTTAATATCAAATACCCCTCTCTCCCTTCTTGAAGGCCCCTTCTTACACCTCCCTTCCTCCCTAAGGCTGGCCAACCCTCGTCTCTCCGACGACTGACCCCTTCGTGACTTTCGGAGGGAAAACATGCCGACAAACAATGCAGGTTGCCGACTACACCATTCCCCACACGAGAAGCAACGCGGGTTTTGCTGGGGTACACGGACAGGAGCCCCCCCCCCCTTGCACAATGCGGGCGTAAAAAAAGTCCTTGTTGTGGGGGCATTGAATAATGTGGCACACCGCCAGGCGTGCCGATTTCCAGAGGTTGCCGATGTTCGTTTTATAAAGGATAGACCACTGAGCTACTCAGTCAGCGCTGACTGAGTAGCTCAGTGGTCTATATCCTATATTAAACGAACAGCCGACACCTCGTTGGCTTTGCTGCATCGTCCAAGGACTCCAGAAGGTTGTTTTAACGCCCGCATTGTGCGCAATGGCGGGGGCGGGGTACCTACCTGCTGATTAGGGAAAGCCCCCGAAACGCAAGCAATGGTGTTTGGGAGCTACGTACTGTATACAGGATACGATACGCCCGCAGTATGCCAATATTCGTACTACTGTGGTCAGTCAAGTTTCCTCCCACATGAAGTATATTCGCAGACGGTTTTGATCATATATAGTATTTTTCTTGGTTATGTTTTTATCGATATACTTCCAAGTACCTGGGACCCCAACACAATAGAGCTATACTACAGCAGCAAGCAGTAGTACTACTATGACTGGTAATATTAGCTCCGGTTGATATTCTTACCTCAGTACAGGATCATGTTTACCGTTCAGTGATATTGGTCACAATATTATTATTATTTCTCTTCTTGCCATCCGACAATGTGCAGCATGATCTTCAACATTGATCACTCATAACTTTCCGGAAAGAAGAAAACCTCGGAAACAAAAGGAAACCCAAGCACCAAGTCTACCCCCCTTCTGTACCAACTTTCGGCTTAAGTTGTCTACTCCATATAATTTGCTGTCCTTGGTCAAAATTGTGATTATGCTTGCCATCCGACAATGCGCAGCATGAGCTTCAACGTTGATCACTCCATACATTCCTGACATATCGGTGTGCGTACTACTATGACACTATGATACTCGTTCGTGCACTCCTACATGGTGGCAAAATCAGCACCCACCAGACTCAGTCAGGCCCTGTCGCCACAGCCCTCTTCCTGTTTTTGGCGAGTTAGCGGTGCTGTCTCGAATACTTAGTTCTACGAAGGGCTCGGATCCCTGTCGCCCACATATCACGTACCAGGTATTATTATGATACATCGCACGCACGATACTGCCGCCTTGCTCCTTGCGTGGGACAGGCGAACACACACACCTCACACACAAGAAAAGAAATCCATTGAACATTTTTAAGAATTGAAAGATTATTTACTTATTAATTTATTGTATTTTCGTTTCAGCCGTTTTTTTCTGGCTCTAATTCTCGCGGCTCTTTTGGCGCACCCGTTAGTCGCTCAAGGAACCGCGAAACTCAGATCAATTCACGGGAAGAGGGGAGTCTCAAAAGTCTCAAAATAAATCCGAATCTCGCCCTCGCCCCCCCCCCTAACCCCGGCACAGACAGCACATACATACATGCTGGACCAGCTTATATTATTGCGCGCGAAAAGTCCAATCATCAAAACCACCACCAACCAGCAGCACCAACCTGCAGCACGTTTATTTATATGTCTCGCTCGTCGCCTCGCGCCCAATAATAAAGTGTCCTATGCTCGCAGCAAGCAGTATTAATAGCAGTATACAGCAACAATGGTAACGGTCGCCGTATGTATGCAATATGCGCACAATGTCAT
This sequence comes from Nereocystis luetkeana, assembly GCA_031213475.1. Classification (NCBI taxonomy): domain Eukaryota; class Phaeophyceae; order Laminariales; family Laminariaceae; genus Nereocystis; species Nereocystis luetkeana. The sequence goes on from JARUPZ010000029.1 coordinate 2,304,946, forward strand.
ACATGAACATAAATACACCGCACCATATATATATATTATAAAGCAAGGCGATACACCAAGTAAGTATTAATAGTTTTCGAGTAGTAGTGATGTTTTTGTGTGCGCGCATCGTCGTTGTTACTCGTTTGCTGGAAGCGGACATGTGAAGCCCCTACTACCTGGCTGGCTGGGTGATTCTGCCCTAAATTACGCGTTATATATATATGTTGTACGTAGTAGCTCGTTCGTCCTAGTAGAGAGCAAAAAGAGTGTACGACCGCATAATATACTTCTAACTAGATACATACATACATACATACATACATACATACATACATACATACATACATACATACATACATACATACATACCTGGTACAAACATACGTACGGGTACCGGTACGAGGTAGCTGATATCGATCGATCGGTGTTGTTGCAGCATGCCCACACTATTATTATATCCTCAGCGTTGCTTGGTCACAGCGGTGGTGGAAGCCTGGAAGCATGGAATCGACTACATGTATTATTGTATGGCCGCATTATTTACCATTATAATAACAACAGCAGCAGTCAATCAGTGTAAATTTATATTTACCCGGCAATAATAATATACCTGGCGCTTACTTTTGTGTGTGTATGTTCGTCGTACGTATAATAGCTTCTCGTGCTTCCCAGGTACCTTGACTGGTACCAGGTACGTACGTACCTGGTGCATATCACTTATTGTGTGTCACCACCACACCTATAATACACCTATACAATACCAGGGTATAATGCAAGAATTCGTTCTCCCTGGTAAAAATACGTGCTATATGAAACTTTGGTCTAGACTATTGCTGTTGCACGCGTGCTGCCCTCGGTATGAATGCTCTCGTCTCTCGCCCCCCCGGATGCAGGCTGCATATATATATATATATATATATATATGTACGTATGCTAATATTATCAGCTTTTTATAATATATACCTGGTAGTAATCAGTAGAATACGTACTCGTATGTAGCCCCAATTACTACGCAAGTGAGTAGAATATCCCCCAAGTTGCACGATGTCCCGCCGTCGATGGCACGGATCCGTGTATCTTTGCATAGCAATGTATACCGTACAAGTAACAGGTATTCTTTAATAGTACACTGTTTGCTCAATAATAGTCTACCAGCAGGATCTATTAACTTCCGTACGATATGCATGTTTAATGTAAACATATTACAAATGAAAAAATGTAGAAACAACAGCAACAAAAACAACAACATAATAACAGGAGCACAAACCCCTCGCCCCCCCCAGCAAGACATTCTTCCCCAGACAATATAAAAGAAGCAAGCGGTGAAGACAACGACAAGCAGCACAAACAACTTACGACGTGGAACGTATCATCATGTAGACTTTTTTTGTGTAAATACCACTGGTAGAACGTGCTGCGAGGGAGTGCTGCACGCTGCTGCTGCTGCCACCACACACAGCCGTCTAAAGGTCCGGCGGGTCTGGTGCCGTTCGTTAGTTCCTTATGTATGTGGGTGTCACACTCACATTATTATTAGGAGGAGATAAAATGTTCGACTGAAAGGATATATTTTACCTGGTATACACATATATATTCGAAATATAGTACAATAAAAAGGCATCATGGTAGCCAAAAGACGACAGCTACATACACATCACACAGACAAACAGCTACCAGGCAGTTACCTAGTTGTTACCTGCTTGTCTTGTTGATGTCTGTCATGTCTTAACGATTATATATAGCTGTTGGAAACAACCACACCCTTGAAATAACTGCGCACGCGCAAAGTACGACGACAGTCAGTGTCAACCAGGAAATAGTCAGCCAGCATGATGACATGTATGTGATGATGTGTGTGTGTGATGGTACAAAAACACCCCATACAAAAACATACCCAAACACCCCATCCCTGACACACCCTTGTCACACAAAGTATCATATAGTTGCAGTAGTATACCAGAGGCAGTTAGTTACTTAGTAAGTACCAGGTACCCTGGTAGTAATTAGTACACCAGACATCAATCAGACAACGTTGTTCCAATCTTTCAATTTTATCGCGTGTATTTATGTCTATCCCGGTGTAGTCTGTGTATACGGCAACTAAACTATTTTTACTCACGATTCGTGCGCGTATTATATATATTAACAGACAAAACGGAAAAATGAGAACGAAACAAAAAATGGGAACGGACGGTTTTTTTTAGAAAGCAAACCAATTGTGTACAACTCCAAGAAAAAAAGTTGACAGTCCTGTGGGGCTGTACAGCAGCCTTCGAATGAGCTGTCGCTCAGGCTGGAAGTCCTCGGCATCGCCGCGGTAGCCAGCATCTAGAGAAATCACAATAGAGCCAGCGTATATCGCTTTTTGCGCCCACCCGAAGGCACGAGATGGAGCATGACCGTTCTGACGAGCTCCTCTCACAGGGCTGGCCAAGGGGTTTCGCAGGATCATTTTGGTTCTCTGATACACCACATGGTTCTGGAGATACGGCTTGGTTCTCATTTTAGGCTTCGTTCCCATTTTTCCGATTTAATTTGTCTGTTATATTATGCGTGTACACCCCACTGCGCATACAGTAGCAAGCACCCGTTTATTTGGGTTTGTCGACAAGAAACGCCTCATCGGAGTGAGCCTATCTATGTCGTGGCACCAACCTTTTAGCAGCCCTGACCATATAGGTTGTTGCTGTAGATACATACGCGTACAGTGTACCGGTAGGGTTTGGTGTACGTAATTTTCGTGATTGAGCACGATTTCTCAACCCTTTTATTAGGACTTCAGTCAGTCAGTCCCGTGATGATGGAGACAAAACGTTTATCTAATTTGATTGGTTTGCCCCCCAAACGGCACTGACTGCAGTCATAAACAGGGACCATTATGCATAGTAATCTGGACCGAAATGCGTGGGTGAAAATACCGTAATATATACCTGGTACAGCAGGTTTTGCTGTGAATGAGGGGTCCTAATTACTATCATAATGGTCCACCGTGCGCAATGAAAGGGTTAACTCAAGTTTCTTAGCCTATGATATGCCCCAAAATTTATGCCTGGCGTTCTTATCGTATCACTTGTTCATTCGTGGATGGATCTGGACAGACGGTTGATTATGGCTCGCTAACGTACCACGAGGTGTTTTTACCTTCCTTCACGGGATGGTGCTGATGTCGTATTGTCTCGGTAGAGAGTACTTTGCGGGGAGGGTTCTACGCCCGACAGGTCGCAGACATCTTCTTTTGGTAATTTCAAAAGGGTTGGGTTAATATTAGTAGTAGTACCTTATACGCTGCAAACAGTGAGCGCCTGGAACACAGTCAGCATTTATTTAGTGACGCGCGCGGCTATTATTATTACGGAGAACCATAGTTAATAGGACCTATGCTATACATAAAATCCTATGTATTTACCCATTTTTACTAACAATATTTAGTCCTATTAACTATGGTACCCCGTAATAATAGCTGTATGCTGTGCCTGTCGATCCCACTCTTCTTGTAGGAGCTCTAATCACGCTCTCCGTTGTGCAAGATGACAGCGGCATCGACTCGACAAGCTCCCGACAACATATTGTACGTACCCGAGCGAAGCCTCCGATGAGATTATCGAGGGAGCTGGGGGGTTTCGACTGTAATATATATATTATGATGGCCTGGACGATCTTGT